>DWLR01003683.1:0-13151 GCA_018246295.1 Papilio alexanor hazarajatica
AAATGGCTACCACGTGCTCTTGTGCCTTCTTGTATACATATACATGTAGAAGGCACAAGGCCTTCTAAATGTATATGTATACATGCCAATAGCTTCAGATGGTCTTAGACAGGTGAATTGAAAGATGTCATTACTACAGCTTTAATAGTTTATAGCTGAAAATAAATTTCTCTTGAATTCTATCCAATGAACTATATCCTATCTCACGCACTCATTCTTAATACTTAACTCAATTTTTACTATGACTTGCAACATTTTCATTATAGAAATGAACTGAACTTAAATGTTATATCTCTGTATCAGAATCATACCTCAAGCAATTTGCATCTAACCAGTCATCATTTAAACCCTGAGTTCGCACTATTTAAACAATTTCATAAAAACATGTTGCGTTTTCAGTTTTTTCAGAGATAACAACATGTTTTATGTAAACGTTTCAGTGTGACTGCACCTCTTTTTTACAATACAAATGCCATTCGGCAGTAGAAAGTGTCATATTACGGATGATTGTTTCAGTGTTCATTTCGCGAGACGTCAGTGACTTTATATTTTTGTTTTAACTGTATGACATTGTCAGTTATAAAGTTGTTTATTTTCGTTATCGACGTGACGTAACTGTTAGAGATGGTGAACCTCATAAATAATTATTTAGTCATTTATTTATGACTGATGTAATGGTTATAGCTAATGACAATTTAAGTTGCTTACATTCACTTTTAATTAGAGTTTACTCCCACTAAAATGATAACCCGCCGGTTTATTCCACTTTGTTTACACCTGACTGATATCACCCAGGTGAATAAAGTGGAATAAATCAACACGTCATCTTACCACGATGAGTAATATGAAGCCAATAAACTACAATATAGCCAGTACTACTACTAAAAAGGTATCTTTAGTTTTTTTTTTAAATTTCAATCAAATATCGTGGTATAAGACCTAACCCAGTAAATTTACTGGTGCCACATATATATGAGTGGTACCGCCTTTCCTAAGCCGCGGGACACCTTTAATTTTATTCATATCATTTAGAGCCACGCTACATCTCATTAAAAAGCCATCGAATTGAAACTAGGCTTAAGTCTGCCGCTATGTCAATGTTTGGTAAAAATTAAATATTTATACAACATTCCACACCCGTCATACAATATAATTTGAATTTTAGGTAAGATTATCAACAAGTATATAAACATATGATCTTATGATTATTTAAAAACCACATTAATTAATAATTTATTCAATTCAAAAGCTACGTATCGAAAGTTCTTGACAAGATAACTGTAGCGTAAGAGTCACACACGTTTCCATTATAAACCATATGTCGATCCCGACAGACGTGGAAACAGTAGATATATAATATATAATATAACGAAATAATATTAGATTTAATAAAACATTTACTCAAGTGTTCATTTTAAAAATCACTTTATCATACTTGAGTTAGTCACAGGTTAATAACACGCTCCAATAACTATATGACAAAGTTATTTAGTATCCCTCACAAGAACAATAATAATAGATTACTATGACATCATAAAATTATGTCAACCACGACTTCTATTAAATAAAATAATCTAATATTTTTGGATAAAAACAAAACCGACTTCAAATGTATATACTAAATTCTATTTGCAAGTCATTAATACCCATGGTGGGTCGCTTTAAAATCCATTAAATTCAAACAGTACTTGACTTAAATCGGCCAAAATATTATTCTTCGGTATACCTATCTTCGGAACCCAATGATAAAAGTAGAAATTCTGTTGTAACAAAAAAAAACGTATAAGCAAATTGAATTAAAATTAAAAATTTAAAATCGAAAAATTAAATACAGAGTTGCATTTTCCTCTATGATAAAGTTTTGGCCGTTCAGTAGTTTATTTAAAAAGCGTGAATTAATTAAACAAACTAATTATTTCTAGCTTGTTTAAACCATTATGGAAAACGTAGAGGATATAGCCATTTATCATAAATAACTTTCGTTATGCTGGCATATTTGAAGGCGGTGAAAAATAAAATAACTGTTTTTAGCTATTGTGTAAAATTTTAGTAAAAGCATTGTTGCATTAATATACATATAACAGATTGAATTACGAAATAACAAAAAATATTTAGTCGCAAAAAAATTAAACAGTTCTTTGAACCACATAATTATAGAGAAAAAGCCCAATTTTATATTTTGAACAACAAAATTTATATTTGTCATACTAATGGAACAATGTAAGTGTCATAGTAACAAATTGAATGTGCTTACAATTCTGATACAAATAGTAAGATAGCTAGAAACTCGTTTGGTTGAAAGTCATTGTTATGTTACATACCCGACTAACGCCTTCCTCACGAAATGTAGTTATGTTCGTACAGTCTATTAAAAATTTAGAGCTACGTCTGTCCGTACATTCAGAATAATTAATTTATTTTTTGAGTCTGGTCATGTTATGATTTGAGAAAAATGGCATGTGACAACGAGAGTTTCTAGACATTAATGTTGAGAGGTATATCGGTAAACCTAAGAAAAAATGGATAGTTTGCGAAAAGGTGACAAGGTTAAGAAGGCAGTGACGAGTGAAATGGTAGATTATATATCGATTTGGAAGACGAAAACCTGTTGCGCCGACACCACATGTAGTGGGAGCAGGCCAGGGAGATGATGTCCGGTCAAAGTAGTCCATTTATTGATATTAGTATTGATTCTAGCATCAATATAAGAATAATGTGGATGATGGATAATTGCGCACTCATATAAACAAAAATCTTGACAAGTATTGACCATATCCTTGGACATATGGCCTTTACATATAACATATTTCGAAGTACTCAATGTCATAATAAAAACCTAAAGAATATAAGAACAGGCACGATTAAATAAATCTTATAACGATATTAACCATTTTTCTAATTATAAATTAGACTACAAATTGTTTATTACATTAAAAGTGTACACGTTACTTAAAAATTTATACTTTGAAAGTTGTTGAGGTCATTCTCAACAGTTTCACCTATCGTCTAATAATCATAAATACGGTCTCATGGAATGTAAAATTAATTTATAACTTCTCCGGCAAACCTTGACCAAGCTGTATTAATTGGTGAGTAATGGTTTATAATCTACTGTACGGTACGTCAAGTCAAGTTCATGGATAATAGCTTAGAAAATTATTCCTTATTTTCTTTGAAATTCATCATTATATTATTTTTATTACACATATTCTAAAACAAATCGCTTTACACACAATATATCGATACATTACTAATATATCTTAGCGTATACTTAGCCTGTCATTAAGTGGCGAGAGAAATCTCACTCGCAGTTGTGTCACTAAAAGTAAAAGTCGTATCGTAGGCAACGGATCCCAAACACTATGTAGTATATACCTACTTATATATAATCACGGTCACTCGTTATGCAAGACGATGAAAGGTGTTTCGACTCATTCATTAAACACCTGCTATAGACATGGAGAAAATAAAAAGTGTACCATATTGAGAAATAACTATATGAGACTTAATTTTTGAAATTACACAGTAATTAGTAAATAAAAATTAATTACTAATAACGTATGCAAATTTTACGATACAATTAGAGTATTTATTTGTATCATTACTGATATTTACTTTTTATTTATAAAACCCTTATATTTCAAGATCTTTATGAGTTATGGTCACTGAGGACTGAAATTTTCATTTTAAGTATCTGTTTTTTTTATAGATTCGCCTTTAAAATGTCAAAGATAACCGCGACAAAAACTATAAAGAAATCCTTTGATAGTTGTATTAAAATTAAGTAAAATAAAAACAGAAGACAGCTTTACAGCTACGAAAGACTTCGTGAACAAATTTTGAATTAATGTTTCGACGAAAAAAGTCCTCGAATTATTAATTTATTTTGGAGTTATTTTTTCTTAATATATTTGATCACCCCGGCTAAATATTGATATTTTTAATTTTAGATTTCTAACATTAACAGTGATTTGTTATTATTTAAAAATTTATATATTTCTATATCTCAATAATGGGCTTAAAAATACTTTGAATACTTTGTTCCCTACTAAAACAATCGTTTGAATGATAAAATAAAAATAACGACGAATGGAAATAACCCTAAAATTTAAGTTATGATAATTATTTTTCGAAAACAGTATAAACTATAAATTGAAATATAACTATAAATTAAAATACAAATTGTTTGACACATGATTTTAAACTGGTTGTAAACGGTGAATGAAACAAACAAAATAGCTATTATTTAATTATAGTTATTATAACATTTCATAAAATCTCTTTAAAAATCGATTGGCACATTCTTTTGCCTAAATATAAGAACATATATAAATCTGAAATATTTTTTTCGCCCTCTTTTCTTCTTAATAACATAATTTAAATACGTTTACATTCTGAAATAGACAAATCTAGAAAACATTTTGATAATTTTGCAAGATATGCATGAATTGATTAAAATTACAATTTAAATTTTAAATACGACAATAAAAATTTACATCGTCATATATCATTGGGCGCTACAACGCAACGAGATTGCGTGAAGTTAATCATATTATTGAACTATTCTCCGGAGGTTATTAGTGCGGACTTTGTTCATATCAACGTTAGAATTCTTAAGGTGACATATTTCAGAGTGACAATACTAAAGGATATTTTAATTTTTAATATACTCACCGAGGTCGCGTAGATTATTATTAGACGGTCTTTGAGCACTGGCTAATAAAACGATCGATATTAAAACTACACTAGACACGTAACTGAGGCTAAGAAATTTCATTTTTATATCACGCTATTTATAGAGAAGTAAAAAATTTAATACGAATCAAAAGATGTTTTGACAACAAAGAGTTTTTATTGCTATAAAAATCGAACGTTCGAATTTAGAAACTCGATTTCATTTTCGCGCGGATTTAGCGAACACAGTTGACGATCGCCGCGTTCCGTGGCGGCCTTTTAAAACTGTACTGAGACGAACCGCGCGGGCGCAGGTGCGTAAAACGCCGGAGAAAGATCGAGTGTATCCGCACGAAGGATCACAGTTAAGGTCCATCAGTGCACCTTAACATAATACAATAAAAACTATTTTACGAAAACCACCATTATCGCATTTCAAGTTGGACCAGTCCATAAATTAAAATTAGATGTATCGCATCGAAACATCTTCGCTAATTACAAGGTTACGATTTAAAATACCTATGGATATAGAATATATATTCTATAAATAGTTTCATCAATCAAATCAAATTGTTATAATTTTTTTAATTATTATTGTACATTAAGCGAAAGCTTAGCTATAGAAATGTTGTACTTGTCTTTCCAATTAGGTAAGAGGTTCTTATATCTATTGAATAGTTGGTTGGTATTTTCCACCAGAAACTCTCAGTCTATTAAAAGATCAATGCTAAAAAAATGTTTTGTAATCTTAAAACTTTTTGATTTAATTCACTCTTTAGTTTATGTTTCTTTAATTTTACAAATTGTACTAATCTGTTTTTTTTTTGTTATTATTGCGTTACACTATCTATAATTGATATTTAAATGTTTAAATTTTCTAAAATGTTTAATACATTTGCTATTTAATACTTAATTTCTATGAAATACTTTTAAAGCTCGATATCGGAAGTAAACATCACTTAAGTTTAAAAATCTGCAGGCGATGTCAATTCTGCTGCGGATCAAGACATTTTTCATTAATTGAGGTAAATCTGATATCGAGCTTTAACAGTATTTCATAGAATTTGATTATTAAATAGCAAATGTACTGAAAGGCAGGTCATATAACATGTAAAAAAAAAAAAAACTAGAACAGAGATCACGCACAAGCAGAACCGTTTTTATAGACGAAGACTGTTTTTGGTTATATTTTTTTTTTATACGAGAAGGTGGCAAACGAGCAAGCAGTCACCTAAGTGACCGCTACCCATAGACATTTGCAACAGGCATTTGTGAGTTGCAGATGCGTTGCAACGCGATGCGATGCGACCTTTAATAGACAGAGAAGGGGATGGACAGAAAAATGAACATTACCTTCTCCAATCCATCCTCTTCCCCGTCAAATCTTCCTTCCCTTCGCATCCTTTCCTTATTTAGTTAGGCCTCCGGCACCTCACTCATCAATTGAAACGCAAAATACTTCTACTTCACGCCTGTCTTCTGTGAGGTCGTGGTATTTCTCCGGTCGAGCAGGCCATGCTGCAGCGAATGTTGCTGTTATGGGTTCTACCACTATCAAATGATAATGTTCAATAGTTAACGCTCTTTTGTTGGTGATGATGGTGATAATTTGGTACGTAGGTGGATTGAAATCCTTCACCACCACCTCAGCCTATGATCGTCCACTTCTGGACATAGACCTCCCCATTGATCGTATCTTTGTGGGGGGGGGAGGAATGTGCCTTAAACGCCACGCTTAGCAGACGGGTTAGCGATCGCAGTATGTTCCACCGTACTAAGAAAACGACGCTGGTGGCCGTCCTCCAGTGGTCTTTAAGCGTTGTTGATCTATTAAGTCCCACGTGTTTTAATGTTAATAGAGAATGGACTTAATGTAGTCAATACTTTATTAAGAGAAAAAGGCAAGACTTAGACAAAAATTAATTGGGAATCAAGCCCCAGATCGTACAAGACTGATAGATTCTTAGGCGATGTTTTAATACTAAGCAGTTGCCGCTTTACTAATTTTATCGTTATATAGTTAAGCGCAAATATTCAAAGTTCTATCTAAATTACATCGATATGAGATGTTAATACCGGATTTAGGTGAACAAATGTTAGTACAAGTCACAAATAGGCTAATTGGAGAAAAACCGAAAGCCAAATGCACGCTGCATTAAGTATGCTTTATTCTTGTATGTTGGGTTATTTAGTATTCGTTGGGGCAAAAATCTGTACTTAAAATAGATTCTTCTATAATAGATCCCTCTGGCGTTTTCTGGTAGAATTATGACGTGTATGCTTCAGGAGTAGGCCATGGAAATATCTCATACTAGATTACTGTTACTACTATCAATGGTCTATATAATGAAGGTTAGCATTAGATTATTTATTAGAAGAGAGGCACCCTTCAAGGTGAATTTTAGAAAAAAAAAATCTCCAATCTTTTGTCTTGCTTAACGTCGAGAGAAATAAAACATAGTATAAAAGTTTAAATGGTACCTACCATTACGCTACAAGAACTTACAAAAAATAGGTACACAACATATCAAGGCGGGCAATGGGATAGCATATTTATGTGACATTACAACAAATATTTTACTTTGTGTGTAGCATTTATGTCAGGAAGTCTCGGGTTAATATTTGAACAGAATCTTGAGAAAGTTATGAGAGTACCGTATCGACGACCTTAACATTTATAAGTTCCTTATATAACGTTAGTGTCTTTTTCTTCGTAGTCTTTTCGTAGTTCGCGGCTAAAGTAAGAGTGTGTTACCAATATCATTTAATCGATCTTTGCCTGTGGCTTGTACAGGATCTAGGATTGTGATTTGGGGAGGGAAAGATTGACTCTTTTAAGGGTACGTTTTTAGCAATGCATTTACTTCTTTTGTATCATTGGTCTGATTGCAGTTATAAGACATGCACCACCAGACCATCTTACTTAAATTCAGGAATAACTAACAATGAACTTTTTTAAATTGTAAATGGTAGCAATTTAAAATATATAGTAATAGATACGAATACGATACGAATTAAACGTGATATATGTATACTATAGTACAAAATTAAATTATACTCAAACTTGTTTAATTTTTAAATATGCATATTAAATATGCTTTTTAAATATCTAAGGCGCGCCATGTTTTAGGTTCAAAAACGAATTAATATGAAATAAACTTTAGTCTGATTTCACGGGAAGTTAATAGAATGTAAATCATTATTTCTCCTTTTTCAGAGATATATATATATATATATATATATCTGGACCCCCAACGGATTCGAAACTAGTCAGTGCAGTCACCGGACGATCATACGTGAGTTAAGCCGTTCTTAATTAGTTTATGATAACGTCTCATGAAAGTTTAAACAATTTAACTATAGTAATGATTGTAATTATTACTTTGGCATAAGATAAAAATTATAGTTTTATTTATAGTGATATTGAAGAGAAAAAAAGATTTCATTGCTTGTTCTGGATAATCTCATAAACTACTGCACCATTATTGAAAATTCTTTCACCAATATAAAGCTCTTCTATCAGCAACGAAACTTTTTCCCAGGCCGGGTGCATTGGCACTAAAGTTTGAACAAACTATACTGGTTTAACAATGGTTTAGCAAAGATTTTTTGGCATGTCACTTATAGTTTTCAATGTTTTACTTAAAACCAACTAATTTTTGGATAACAAATATAGTTTACATTGCATGTAAAATTAGTTTATAAGTGTTTATGAAAACAATTCATTTGTGTAAGAGTTAGTTTGATATCTATAACCGAACGTCACTGTCTTCTGTGTCAAATTAGAAAAAAAAACAACTGTCAACTTATTTTATTTCGCGGTGGAAATTTATGTCGTTTGTTGTGATTAAATCAATTTTAGTTGCGACATGGCGGGTTTTACTGAAAATGCATTGGTTCGTAAACTTCAAGAGCTGAATTCGAGCCAGCAAAGTATTCAAACGTTGTCTTTATGGTTAATTCACCATCGGAAACACCACGCTGCTGTAGTTAAAACTTGGTATAAGGAATTGTTAAAAGGTAACCTGTTATTATCCTTTAAAGCAACATAACATTTAAATTTGATTAGAAGAGTCAGTGAAATTGTTATTTAAAGCGAGATAAAGATATTTTAAGCGATTGAAATTATTTGTACTGAAACAGATTCCTTTGGTTACATAAAGCTTTTTTCGCCAAATTTTAATAGTAGTTTCATGAAATCTTGTGAAGCTCGGTAATTTCAATAATAAGGTTTCATGAGTGTTTCGAAGATAAATTGATTTTATATATGTTAAACATAGCTATTCCCAGACCTAGGCCTACTAGGTTAATTATTTTAGTACCCAGACTTGAATGTTTTGGTAAGAACAAGGACTGTCGATATAATCATCAGCTAAGTGGATGGATGTTAATCGTAAATTATTAATTGTATGGGTATCAAATACTATTATATTGTCTCAGTTTACTTAGAAGATTTTTTTTTTTAGCGAAAGACAGTAAACAACTTACTTTTATGTACCTTGCCAATGATGTTATACAAAATAGTAAAAAGAAAGGACCAGAGTATGGTAAAGAATTTGGTGAGGTCCTTGTACCAACCTTTCAACACATGGCTAAGACTGGTATCAATGCAAAAACCAAACAGTCACTGCACAGAATATTGTCCATTTGGCAAGAAAGAGGAGTCTATGATGCCCAGAAAATACAAGAATTTAAAGAAGCTAGTAAGTTATTAGATAAAAATAATTATTGAAGCTTTTTTACAGTTTTAAATTATATATATCATTCACAAAAGTAGTAGACAGGTAATGAGTAAGGGTAAAGTCTTTCATAAAATACACAATTGGAATGACATTGCATAAGTATTGTTTCAATTTCGAATATGAAACTTTATACTTAATTAAGCCATTACAAAAACTGACCTGCTGTTTGAAAAATTGTTATTGGAATTTTAATATGAAAAGATGTAGTTTTTAAGATTTTCTTAAAAAAAAAAAATACTTTATGGTGTTTAGTTTCCAGTATCAATGCAATCCAGCCCTAAAATGTTGTAACATACATATATTTTTCTTGACTCTTGGCATAACTAAGTTTTTCACTAATTTTTATAGTGTTTATTTAAAATTTTATACCTTGTGTATTCTAGTGGATCCAAATGATGCAATACCTAATGAAGGGACTAAACGTAAATCATCAGACATAAAGGATGAGGCAAAGGAGACTGAAAAGAAGCCAAAGTTAGAGCATAAGGAGAGCCGGGAAAGACGTAAGAGTGAAACAAAAGTGGAAATTGACGGTCACATAGAGACGCATGTTACACTCAGTCCCAAAACCCCACCAGGTGACCCTCCAGAACCTGAAGAATTAATTAAGGTAAAAAAATTATAGGTTTTATACTTTTTTTTCATTAGAAGGCCGACATGTGAATAGGTTACTCTGTGTTATAATATCACTACTGCCAATAAACATCTATAACAATCAAAAGAGTTAAGAATGCATTGCAGTAAATAAAGCAAATCAATTGAAACACTGAATTATAAAGATTACTACACACAAATGCAGTATATTAGGAACATTTTAATTTCATACATCCTCTGCATATGTGTATAAGCAAGTTGTGAGCTCAGTTTCTTGTCAAATATCTTTTACTTTTGAACTTTTTTAATTTTTTACATTCAATTATTGACAGAAAATTGATATCACAACATGTTTTTATGTTAATGTTTCAATAAGTACTGTCGACAAAAAGGTAAATAAGTAGAGAAGATCTTGAGTGTACTCTGCCATTATATGTTTATCAATGTTAAATACGAATTCTTTTATTTCAGGCTCTATTAGAATTAGAATCTAGTGCGTCAAGTGATGAAGCAGTGAGAGAGAGGATCGCCTCCCTCCCACCAGAAGTATCCGAAGTGCAATTATTATCTAAGTTAGCAGGTAACAACACACCCTTTCACAGACTGCATCAAGCAGTTTTTGTTAAAATCCTTATAATTATACAAATAAATGTTGATACAATAGAACATTTCGTTTCATTTATTACACTCAACATCTACTGTTTTATGCAGTCTGCCTACATATGTATCAATCTCATTCCCTAAGGACTTACTATTGTCAGCATTATTGGTTAAAAAGTAGTTTTAAATTTTGTAATACACAGTTGAAATATATTAAACCATATAATTTATGATATTGATTGCGTATCTATGATAAATCTTTCCAAATCGCATTTATGCATTTTCCATATAAAACTTAACACTCCCCCTCCCCCAAATTAAACTGTTTTACATTTAAAACTTTAAAATATTTTAGTATTTTACCAAACTATTTTTCTAAGCCAATATTATGTTGATTAAGGCATTCTCATTGTCACCCAATTTATTGTAAAATTTTCCTTCATAAAAAAAAGTAATATTCGTTGCCCAACTGACAGGAGATTAATGTTTTTCAAGAATATATAAGGATATGTGTATCTCCATTCCGATGTGAACACTTGTTGCCAAATTGCTGGATAGATTTTAAAGAGTGAGTTGTCATTTAATTTGTATTCGTCCCCGTCATAGGAATACAGGCAGTGGGGCTTATTGATTTTGCAAATGTATTACAAATACTACTTCCTACCAATACTTGAGCTATTGAAGTACAGTGTAAACTCTATAACGACACTTACGAGACTGACATTTTTCGACGTTATAGAGAGTGATCCTTAAAAGGAGAGAAATATAAGATATTATTTTACGATTCTATAATATTATGTATTTACTAATATAGTCGACATTTACACATGAACTTTATTATTCTTACAAATAACAACACTTATTACGTATAGTCTGTTATCTTCTGATGTTTTTTGCTGCTCCAATATTTTCATTTTATTATGTTAAGTTCATTACACAAAAATAAAAGACAAAATTTCTTAGAATCTCCTCCTCTCTTAAAATCAGTCTAAGTAAACACATGCTAGAAAATAAAACAACAAAGCAGCAAAAAAAAATGTACACACAGGTGTAGTTCTTTTAATTTCGGCAACTTAGAAAATGCCGTATTGTTGTCGTTAAATACAGTGAGCGTGACGCTATATAGAGTGTATTATTGTATAGAAAACAAAGTAAAACGTCCAAAGTCAAGCGTTTTCGACGTTTTAGGAAGTTTGTCGTTAAATCGAGTGACGTTATAAAGAGTTTTCACTGTATATATTTAGCATATATTTCATGTCTTTTAGTCACAATATACTCTTTGAGCAATAATGCTAACTCTAATACTACTTTTCCCTACTATCTCTGCTGTATAAAGAGATAAAAAAATTATAGAAATATATAAACTAAAATAATTTTGGCTCAGGATATTGCAATTAGTAAGAGACCCAATGATAGTGTGGTTCGAAACGCCAATAGCCTAATAGTTATAGGTGCGGACTACCAGCCATTAGGTTGTGGGTTCGAATCCGCCGTTCGACTATTGTCGTCAATCTAAATATCTAATCTATCTAAAATATATCCTAACACAAGTTTAAGCTTAGTTGGAATGAAAATGAATTTGAGAAAACTAGATATTAGTAGATTATATACATTATAATCTGTTAATATTTTAGTACGCATTTTTTTCAAAGGTTGAGGACCAGTTAGGACATATATATATCTTCCAATTACTAGTATATATGAAAACATAATATAACGCAGTTTTAAAGGCACTGTTTTTTTAGTTCAGTTTTAATGACTGACATAACTGGAGTTAAAGAAAATCACATTTGACAAATTTTTATATTTAACAAATGGCTTTATAAATATTAGGTACCCTTAACTTACTGAAGTGCTGTGCTCAGCAAGATTTTTTTTATAAAAGGTATTTTCTTCACCATGCAGAATATAACCACACACCTACCTAGATGCAAACCTTGTTTTCAATATGATTCCAATATTTCTGGCATTAGCGCAGGGTTATTTAAAAAAGATATAAGCCATTTAGAGTTTTTTAACCCCCCCCCCCCCTCGGAACCCTTAATTAATGAATGGCCCACTATCAGGGCGTCCACATCTGTTGAATTTGATCCTATGACGACAATGTCTTCACACGAAAAAAGAATGTAGTGACAATCAATGTTTTAAGCAATTGTGATTTTATTATTTTATGATAATAATACAGAGTCAATGCCGATGTGATATTTAGTGCGACAGAGACAACGCTCTACCAACTTAAAATTTCTTTACAAACGTCGATGTGTAACATTTATTGCCGTTTACTATACCTAATAATTCTGCATTACATTACCCTAGTTCTTCACGAAACCGTTCAAAATTCTAATGTTCGTTTCAGACAAAGAATCCGCGCTGAGTCTCAGTTCTGTGGTGAACTCTGCAGTGGAACTACTGGCCGATTACAATCTGAGGCTGTCCGAAGAGTTGGAGAAGAGGAGGCGGGTCGCCGGCATGCTGCGAGACTTCGCGCAGGCGCAGAGAGACCTCGCCAAGCAGGCTGAAGCTAGACTAGAGGTATGTACA
>DWLR01003684.1:0-13150 GCA_018246295.1 Papilio alexanor hazarajatica
TATATATATATATACGAGCATTTCTTAAAATCTAGTGATGTAACTAAATATGACCAAATTACCCAATACCATTATACTTAAGCACGAAAGTGGATATTATATATTACTATTAGACTCAAAGTGGATTTTGATTAAGGGAGTTTTGAAATTACCCTGGTAACAGCGACCATTTTTAATAAGCGCCTACCAAAACACTCATAGCAATAAATTTAAAATTCAAAAGACTACATAAATTTCTAAGGAACCTAACATGTGCGATTTATTACGTTCCAATAGAATTATACAATTACATTTACGTTCCTAGAAATAAGCTTTTGCTATGTCATAGCGGAAATAAGAGGTGTTGTTTTAACAAAATCAAACCCAACCGGTTATTTCTCCGTGCTACAGCGGTAACATTTATACGACAACATCTGTTTGGTTTTTACTTAATCTTCAGTCTTTACTAAATAACTTCAGTTAAGCGTATCAACTTTAAGCATGTTTCTTTGTAATGACTGTTTAATAAGACAAGTTTTCTAATACCCTACATTAAACTGTCGGTAATATAACAAAAAAACTTCATAAGTTCATCGTAATAACATTAATTCCTTTTGATAGTTTACGACGTATCAAATTATCTTCGTTACGTCAACTTTCACGAGCCGCAAACACATCAATCTAGTGATTATAGTTGATTAAAGATGTCCTTTAGGCGATTATTAGGCATAACAAAATACTATATATATTTAATATACTCACGACTTATTACTTATAGAGTAGGCTGACATAGTAATCGATATTAGTTTCAGAAAGTAAAAGAATGAGACGCGGTAAGCCCATTACATCTAGCCCAGGGCTATCTGATGTAGCTGTAATATTTGGGTAGGATATTTAGTCATCTTGTCTTCAACTTGTCGAACCCATCGTAACTTTTGAAAATTATTTTTAATAAGTTATAACTTTAAATTGTTATGTATTTTTTTAAAATTACATAGCCGTGGTAGACTTATTACTTAAATTTATCATATGTAAATAGAAATAGTTTCCTTATTGTTAACTTAATTGTACTCGTGCTTTGTGCAGCTACGTGAAAAAAAATTCTCAGCTTTATTCTGCAGTAGAACAAAGAATTACTTTTCCTCTGGGAACGTATAAAAGAATTGTGCATATGGTGCGGACATAGGCGGTAGGCGTAGAACCTACAGTGCAGAACACAATAAAGCGGACGTATCCAATATTACTCGCGATACGGCTTTTAATAAAGAAATTATTTATTTATTGACTGCCTGGATTATAAACTATTTTTCTTCTTTGTCAAGGTTTTTAAGTTTTATTAAAAAAGAATCACTTAAGAAAAGTTAAGGAGTAGAAATTCAATGAAATACAGAGTTCGAAGAAAAGGTCTTTTGAATTCAAAGAAAGTTCTTTTATATCGTATTGTACATTTGATATGAAATGTCAACTTCCAATTGATAAGCAGTATAACTTGATTGTTGTGTTGAAAATGGAAATAGACGTGAACTCAACACAGAGAGCGAAGTGCTACGTTCAACGTAAGTAACGATCCGAAGAATGAAAAACTTTCATTTTCCCCTTTCGTCAGTTGTCGCATTTATCAGTTGACTATTCAATTGAAGAGAATGTATACAACGTCGATTTTCAATCATTTCTACTAAATATTTTGCAACATTCTTAATACAAAAGATAAACCAATCCCTGCGATTTACATATTGCTAAGCGAATCGAGAGATTATAGACATATAATAGTTATACAACATTTCTGGGTTCAATAGTTTCGGGTATTAGTTAATTAAGTCATACGTAGATTAGAGGCATGTGCTGTACACAAGATGCTTCTGATACTAAGATAAATATCACAGATATAGAAATGTGTCTTTTTTTATGATACATCTAAAGTTTTTCCTAGTCATTAAAATTATTCTCAGTGCTCTTATAAGTGTAATAGACATAAAAGTAGCAGTAAATCTGCTGCCGCTTGGAAGTCGGCCAAACGGAACATGTAGAATTAAGTTAATCGTCGATTTTGCCACTCTGGCCCTTGCTTTAGTTTGCATAATTATCTCCCTATCTATCTTATGCATCTGCTGCGTGGTAACTAATTCAATTAAAATTAAACGAGTTCGTGCAAGCGATCGATGCAAGATGTGTGATTATTATTCGCAAGATTATATATTTAAACGATGTTCCGTGAAAACAAATCGTGACAGAAACCAGCAATAACAAACATTTTTTAAATAATTAATAGAGCATAGCACGTTGGTAAACTGAGAACGGGCTGCCTTTTTTGTGATATGGAACGACTTCTGAATGCCTAAATATGAACATCAGGTGAACTTATATCCCTACTAAAGTCGAACAATCGGTCTAAAGCTGAAGTTAAAAGTACCGCAATTTTGAAATACCATTGGAGACAGATCATTCCACAACGCGGCTGTGCGAGGCAGGAAGATCCGCGAAAACCGCACGGTTGTGGAATGACAACCATGAGGGTGGAGGGGATGGTAACTAGAGCTCTGTCGTTGTCGTTGTGCGATACTGAAAATGGAACACTCCCCATAGTACAGACAGTAGAAAATTCAAAGTGACACGACGTCTCTCCGCAATCAAGCCGATCAGTAAGAGCTCGGTCGTTGACCATTCGAGTTGGTCTTCGTTGTATGCGGTCAAATAGAAGAAGCTGATATTGTGGAGTTCCAGCCCAGAGATGCGAGCAGTATTTTATGTGAGGCCGAACTTGCGCTTGTGGTTTCGGTTTAAAAAGTGTGTACCAATGTCTTTCACAATTTCAGTTGGAGTCTATATTATGTACAGTTAGCTCCAACTGTGAAACATAAAGTGCTAAACTACTACATGATACAGCATGTGGATTTACATAAACCTAAAATCAGCATAAATCAGTTACTTGAACAGGTTTCCCGTAGCTGATTTATGCTGTTATTATAACTTAAAAAGGTGTGATTTTTAATGAAATAATTGATTTTTTTTTCTAATATACAGATAATGTGCCATGTAGCCTTTTCTATAATCACAATGGAAAGTTCAATTAGCAATCTAAAATCAAATCACACAACTACGTACACTAACATAGGTAGTTTATCTCGATAACATTTAACAGATGTGTGACAGGGCTTAGAAGATACGGTGTTTGTCCTGGCGTCGGTATAAAGTGGTTGTGTATGTAATATATAGACGGTTATCCGACAATTTTCAATTAAACTTTCGTTGATTGAAATTCAACTTTCAATCAAAACTTTTTAAAACTGTTTATCTGACAGGCAATTATATCGCGACGTTTTAGCATGTAATGCGTTAAATGAAAACTAAAGTAAGGCTTTTTCTAAACCCATATACTGTGTTAAATAAAATAAGCGTGATGCATATCATTGTGAGATTGATTAGCTTTATTATAAACTGACAGCAAATTGAGAACTGAACGATTGATTCACAAATTGATGCGTCATTTCATCAAATTTTGAATTAATATTTTTCTTGCGTTGCTTTATATAACATAGGTTCTTGTTGTGTTTGACGTGATACGTCAAATTTTGAATAATATGAACTGACGAAGTTAAAATCAATTGGTGACATATTATATATCTTATCGTATATATTAGATTTTAATCATTTTGTTACAAATAAGACGTGCAAAAATTATTATCCATAGTCATACGGAGAGTCCTACGGATCTTATATCCGAAATGTATTAAGGAAAAATCTACTTATAAAACGGTTCTATATATATACCTCTTAAATACCCTGCGTCACATCTAACCAAATTTAATCAAATCAAAGTACTTGAGATCTCTTGGTCAAGAGATTATTAAAGACCGTTTATATTCACTACGCGAATTAATTAGATCAAATAATTATATTGATGGTATAAAACAAAGATGTTCCGTCTATATCTACAGTTTAATTTAACTGTAAACAAAATAATTTTGAAAATGTTTGAACGTATGTATAATTCAGAATTTAAATCTTATAAAAATAGAATAACTTTTATTTATATAAGATTTAAATTGTTTAGCTGATTGTACATACATATGTATGTTCCCAAACAATTGATCAGGTTGTGATGGGACTTTGGTCGAGTGTGCAGAGGACGTACACCAGGGTCTCTGAGCCAAAAAATCTACAAAATACAAAAATAACAGCACGTTTATTAAGGGATTCATAACAAGTTGATAATAAGAATACTTTTAATGCGAAATTTGTACTTGATGTTTTTTGGTAATTTCTTTTATATTGTATGGATCGGAATTTCGGGCGGTTAAAGGTATGGATGAAAAGAGATTGCATGCTGCAGATATGCGAATATTGAGATGGATGTGTGGCGTGACATGAATGGATAAGGTAAGGAACGAGTATATAAGGGAAAGCCTGAAAGTAGCATCTGTAGTAAATAAATTAAGGAGCAAAAGGTTAGCATGGTATAGGCAAGTTATGAGGAGAGAAAAATGGCATGTAACAAAGAGAGTGTTAGATATGAATGTTGAGGGATAAACATATCAACAGGTAGGGGTAGACATACGAAAAGATGAATGGACTGCGTGAAAGATGACACGGGCAAGAAAGGAGTGACTACTGAGATGACGACTAATAGAAGGGCACGGAAGAAGGAAACGTGTTGTGCCGACCCTACTTAAATGTGGGAAAATAGGCAAGGGAATAATAATTTATATTGGGTCGTATAAATAATAATGCTACTCTCGTATCCTTCCAAAGAGTAATAGCTGGGGCAAAGTCCGAACATGTGGCCAGCATAGGGGAGAGGCTAACGCGCCTTCCTTCTGGAACCCGAGCGTTCTGGTCTCTCGCCAAGGCTGTCCAAGGAAATTTCTGTAGCCCATCGCTACCATCCTTACGCAGAGAGGATGACTCGTTGGCTCATACTGCAAAAGAGAAGGCTGATCACCGAGTCTCTCTTCGTGCTTTTTGTTTCTTTTTGAAAGGGTAGGTAAATTGAACATTTTTCTTTCCCTCCTTGCACAAGTGGGTATTTGGGATAAAACCCTTACCGGTCGGGCGGCGCGCGGCCTGGTGCGGGGAGAGGAGTGTCGGTTGCAAGAAACGATACTGGTCGGTCACTGATAGACGTCGCCTAATAGTCGCGTACCGGGTCCCTTATAAGTATCGACGACATCATAGAAATTAAAAATTTATTGCACAAATTTAACGCGGGAACAGGGTTTAATTAACAAGGGTGCATCGGGGAAGCATCACTCGTGCGCAGCGGACTTGATCATTACTTACTGACTTGACTGAGACTTGACAGAGTGATAACAAACCGGCAAGCGTCGAACGGGGCATCAAGTGGTAAGTGATATCTTACTTTGTTCTATTATATTAGTTACATATGACACGTAGAATGAGAGATCTTGTGCCGCGGGCTCCCGAACCCGTTTGTACGGCGCAGTCAGAAATCCAGTTTATCCAGAGGTCAGTGCGTAAAGCTCCAGTCTCTGGATATACACAAGTCGAGTGGGCCCGATGGCATTCCTCCCATTGTGCTTAGGACTTGTGCACCGGAGTGGCACCGGTCTTAACGCATTTATTCCGGTTCTCTTACTCCTTAGGCGTTGTCCCAAAATCATGGAAGACTGCCATAATCCACCCGATAACAAAGAAAGGCGACAGCACAGATCCAACAAACTATAGGCCTATTGCCATAACCTCTTTGTTCCCCAAGATAATGGAATCGACCATTAATGCCCAGTTCATGAAGTATCTAGAGGAACACCAGCTGCTTAGCGGCCGTCAGTACGGTTTTCGTCAGCGTCGGTCTACTGGTGATCTTCTAGTATACCTGATCCATCTATGGGCGGAGGACTGACTCAAACTTTAAATTACCTTCCTAGGTTTTATTCTTCAATAAAGTTATCTGTTTTTGGAATCCCACCAGCTTGTCGGTTGAGTTTAAGATATTTTCAGTAGACCCTTGTATACTTGAATTTATGTTATTAAAAATAACAAAAATGTCTGATAAGTAATCCAATTTAGTACCCCAAATTTTATCTTCCAACAAATGAACAAATTCATAATTTTTATCTTGTTCAAAAAACATTTTCATTGCGTCTTTTAATACCACCAAACGAGATAAAACTTTTCCGCTGGATAACCACCTTATTTCCATATACAATAACAAGGATTCGTACTAGGCTTCCATATCTTGGTAAAATTTACTAAATAAGCGACTTTTTAATGGTTTTGACTTTATATGATTAAACAATTTAACACATTATTTCCGAACTATTTTCAATTCTGAATGCAAATATTTTGTAACAAGTGCTTCTCGATGCAAAAAAAAAAAATAATGGGTAACTAATATATCCCTATTCAGTTCTTTTCCTTCCTTCAAATAATAATAAAATCCTTTTAGATGTCCTGTCATAGCTGGAGCACCATCTATACAAATGCCAATACATGAGTTCCACGAAACTTTAATTTCTTCTAAATATGAAGTAATTCCATAAAAAATGTGCTTGCCAGTTGTAAAATCAGGTAACTCCCGACACCATAAGAATTGATTAATTATATAATTTTCCTGAATAAATCTAACGAATGCAATTAATTGAGCTTTTCCTGTAACATCTGTTGTTTCGTCGATTTGTAAAGCAACATTTTAAATTGCAAGAGTTTTTGCAGTATTTTGCTTAATATATTATCTTTAATTCTGCGATGAATTGTGTCATTCGAAAGTGTTATTTTACAAATATCTGCTGATCCACCAATCATTATTTTTACAATTTTGCGACAACCTGGTAATGTAATTTCTTCAGCCAAATTGTGAAGCTACTGGAATCTTTTTAGACACACCGATTTGTTTTTCAAAAACTTTTACTTGCTTGAATTTTGAAGATAAAGACTTGTGAAAGTAGCTTTTATAACTAATTGAAAGCAAAGGATGATTAGTCATCAAATGACGTTGGAGTTGCTCAGAACCATAGCACTATTCGATAATTTACTACCACATATCACACACCCGGGAACAACTTTGTCATTTTCCATTGTAGAAGTAAATACAAAATCATCATTGTATTTCCGATGAACAACTTTTTTTTTTCTAGCAAGAAGTATTTTTATTTGTACCGGGCGTGGGCTCATTGACTTGGTCGCTAACGTTATCATTATCACTATTATCACGGTAAACTTTCTTTTTTTTAACCAATTATTCATTTTCAGAAGGTTCTGTTAAAATAAAAATAATATCATTACTAAAAAAGGCGAATCAAATATTAATTTAAGAACGATTAGTTCAAGTTTGAAAATATTATAGAGGGGTCACCAGCTTATGTGTGACATGTACCCCAACAATTAATTAGTTGTTCATCAACACTAAAATGAAACGGCAGAAAGTAACGGAAAAAATAAACAATAGAATTTGTAAGTTAGAGTACAAGAGTTAACAGTATGATATATGATAATGTCATACTATTAGTTGTTAAGTGTCTGGTGCGTACGTACGCGTCGTCGACTGAGGTCTTAATTTAATTTTATTTAATTTTTTTTTAAATTTTTCATGAGCAGTGCCACAATACAATACTGCAAAGCCAATATGTTTACATAATTTTATAATTTGACACTGCAAGCAAATAAATTAATATTAAACTGAATCACACACATTTGCCAATTTAACAAATGAAAATGAGCAGTAACTACTATGCAACGAGTTGGAAATCCCCACTGTCATTAAAACAGCCTGTTTGTGTACATACTAGTGAGAAGTGTGAGCCGACTTGCGGCATGAAAATCAGTTTATGAATCTAAGGCCAGGATTATAGTGAGGTGGCGAGCAGAGCGATGAGCAAAGCTGTTTATACAGTGAATAAATAGCTCGCCCGCGCATTAAGCTGCGCTGGTCACCGCTTCTGAAACAAACCTGTTTGATTCGGGCTATACTGCTGCAGCAACGCTCTCTTCACCGCTATGTAAAACAACTTAATATAAACGCATACATTTATTCATATTGGCTTGTATAAAACGCTATCTACTCCTCTACGCCCTGCGCTATGCTCGCCGCTTAACTATAATCCGGCACTAAGAAAGAACGAGTTCCAAAACAAATAATGAAATAATTTTTTTAATTAATTAAATATTTAAATATTTATTCCTGATAAAATGTATTTTTTTTTATTAAATCATATTATTTAATAATTTTAACATTATTACATATCTAAAATTTGGCCGAACACTTTTAGAATTTCGTGGCACACAAAAGCGCTTCGGCACAGTGGTTGAGAAACACTGATCTAAATAGATGTGTATTACCGCATTTAGATTATATTATAGCTATAATCGGATTATGTACATTGCTTACGTTTAATTATCCAAATTAAACAATGAACCAAATCGGTAAACGTGTTGTTGACGAGATGTTAATGACATGGATATGATCAGCGGACAATGCGGTTGCATTGCCGGCGCGTCGTCGTATTGTTCCACTAATTGCGCTTATGTCAGCTTCGATTTCGCATTCATGCACCGGATACGTGAACTATTCAGTAGACGCGTAACATTCTAGGTTACGCTTCTAAACATATCGATTGCACTTCAATATCTATTAACGACTAAAAAATAAAAATGGTTTTCATAATTGAGCTTGGTTAGCAGTCCTTAATGGCGGACCCAGGATTGTGATTTAGAGCGGTTTTATTAATTAATTATTAATATTGTATTATTTGGGATGTGCTTGACCGTCTTGAGAATAGATTATTAATGTAAAAACTAAAAAGAACACAATTTTATATATATTCAATCAGAATATAGAAGCGTAATGGTGACTGAAAAGTTTTACTAAAATAATAATTATCAAATTCACCTTAAAACTTGTATATGAATAATTATAATGATTGCAGGAGGTACTTTTATCCATCAATAACAGTCGTAATGTCGTACTGTGTAGTTTGAGAAACAAAATCGAATAATTAAATTCGCCGTCTCTATCTTTCAAAGGGCTATTTTGGCTTTTATTTTTTTTAATGTTCGTATTTACGTAGGGTATGTACGTGTTATGTAGACATTCAATACAGGAATTAAAAACAAATAAAACATGAGTGTGTACTGCCTGGTGCAGTTATTGTGCAGCCAGCGAGGCGTACTGCGCGGCGAGTATATTGTCAAGCCGGCGCATGTCTCTAAGCGGAATGAGTGTACTTGATAACTGGCCACATAAAAGATAAAAAAAATGTCCCGAGGTACGTCTCGTACTCGCATCGGCTTCTTACTGCACCTCTTTTAATTATTTACCTTATTAATATATCTAGAAGCAAGGTGAAGCATTACATTGATTTTGTCGATTTATTTCATTACGGTTTGACGCCATCACATTCTAATAGAAATATCGTTTACGACTACAAATAGTACAAATAAATGCCACGGCGATATTTGGTATTGACCGACTTACAAGAGGATAATTTTTTTCGCGGGTTTGTATGTACAAAAAAATATATGTATAATTTTTAGACATTAAAGTGGCAAACGATCAAGCGGTCGCCTAAGTGACCTTAACCCATAGACATCAGCGACAAGCATGTGCGAGTACAAATGTGTTGCCTAGCTTTAAAAGACCAAGGAGGGGATGAGGATTGACATTTCTCTCAGGTATCCATTCTCTCGCCCGTCAAATCCTCTTTCCCTTCCCATCCTTTTCTCATAAAGGTAAAGGAAAGCGAAGATGATAAAAATAGGCTCCCTCATAAGGCAAAACGCAAAAAGCTTCTACTTCACGCCTGTATTCTGTGAGGAGTACAGTCGATATTTTTAAATTACAGAACAATTACGGTTACTCGGTTATCCGTACGGGAGAGGGGAATTAGCTTGGCTGCGAGGTAGATAAAATGATTTAGCTCACAAATAAAAATTTTAATATCATACTTGTTTAGGTGGATAATCAGGTGAACATCTAGCTCGTCTCGTTATTTACTGATAAGGAATATATTACATCTGTAGGTTATAAATAACCTAGTAGTAACTTCAGTAGTTAATCAGTGGATATATACTGGGTACAGTGAATAATTATTTAAAAGCCATTCGATTCGTATTGTATGTAATTTAGTTAGGACGGTATCCATTTTCCCAATCTGTAAATTAAATTGCACCTTTGTCCCTACGCCTAAATAAGTTATAAGCCTGTGGACCATTATAACTACACAGTAATGTTTTCACCGTTTACTTTTTATTTCTTGCTTTATTTCCCACTAGGTATTTCCCGCGGCTTCGCATGCGTTCGTTACTTATTTTCCTAGTTGAAAATTTTTGTAATTTTATTCCGCGACGTCTCTTATTAACATTTATAAAAGATGATTTTTTTACCATCCACAAAAAATATTTTGTGTTGTAATAAAAAGTATCTTTTATCCTTCCCAGTACCTTATAGTAAATGTATATAAAGTTTCATGATGATCGATTTTACGTGAAAGCGTAACTAACAAACTTACTTTCACATTTTTAATATTAGTAAGGATTCTAAATACATATTACAAAACATATAAGACAATTGTTGTTTTTTTGACATAGAGAGTAAATAAACAATTAAATATGTACTCACGTTCGTAACCCAAAGGGGTACGCAGAGATTATGGATTACCGTTTGGCGCGACCCACTGACTTCAACGTCTACATCTCGACGTTTACAGGTATAATACAAATAAATACAAATACCATTATCGTATTTGTACAAAAAATACAAATACAATTTATATATGGTGCTGGAGGTGTAATTTACTCTCATCTCTTCCTTACCTACTTTCCCCTTATCAATATACATATCGTATATTAAAGTAAGAATTTATTTCCCAAGAAAACCTGGCATTCACTCTTCTGTGATTCGCATTGCGTTCAGAAAATAGAAGTTAATCAATACTCCTTGGGAGAGTTATCATTGTATATAAATAATGGATTATACAATACCCGAGGCACTTGTCACACAAAAGAGTATTATTTTACTACAGAGTATCAATACGGACATGTGATTGATTATCAATGGAACATCCATCAAAGGTAAATAACGCTTTTTATTGGTTATTTCATCAATTCTTATATACACTGACGTTAGATGTAAATAAATATAATCTTTTAGAAAAGATTTTGTTTACACATTATTTTGTGATAAAATAAGCAAATCACAAATGAGAAAAAATATTATTCTTAATGCTTTTACTTTTATAAAATACGAACTGAGCTCTATCATTACACATAAGTTTCACAATTTTATATTGATTCTAGGTAAACTAGAAATGATAGTGTAACGCAGCTTTTTATAGAAAAAAGTAAAAAATAAATAGAGAAGAATAAAGTTAAGTAAAAGTGGAAGCAAAGAATCTGTTGTTAAATGACCACCACAAAGAGAGAACAAGGATTGGAGAGATAGTTGGGCTTCCTATCCCCTCATACTTCACGTTGGTTGTTTTTGGGATCGTTGAACTTCTTCTGAACCTAACAAGTTTTCTTATGTATACATTTTAAGAGTCACTGCTGCATTTATTGCCTTTGGTATTCCAGAAGTTCGTGGAAGATAGAGATGACTTGAAGAAACTCAGATGAATTGTTACCCTTTCTCTAATCCCACTAATACCTTGTCTACAAAAAAGAAAAGGGCTATAAAATACCATTTGTTGTTATTCAAGAAGGTGACAAACGCGAAACGGTCACCTAAGTGACCATTACCCATATGCAATGCAATAAGTGCAATAAGCAATTGCGAGTTGCATATGCATTGTCTAACTACTTTATACTATCTACTTATAATAGACGGAGGAAGAGATAGACAGAAAAATCGACATTTTCCTTCTCCTATCCATCTCCTTCCCCGTCAAATCTTCTTTCTCTTCCCATCCCTTATTAGAACAGGGCTGGGAAGAGGAAGAGAACTAAAATTGGGCCTTCGGCACCTCACTCCTCAGTCGAAACACGGAATACTTCTACTTCACGCCTGTCTTCTGTGAGGTTGTGGTATTTCACCGGTCAGATATTGTTGCGGACTCTACCAATGTTAAAATCAATTATAAAATATTAATTCTAACGACAAGATATACGAACTTGAAACCAATTTGTGATTCGGTGTAAAGTTGCAATTTCATTTTGGAATTCGATCAGAGGACGCCTTAATTGCCGAAGGTAGAATCCGGAACGAACCCGACGGTTTATTACACGTCCGCTTACAGATGTGGGGTCTACCTTATTTGAATTACAGATTACATGATTGAACAATATTGGAATAACTTTAAATAAATAATAGTAAAACAGAAATCCATATTTTTTTCAATGATTTAGTTCAGTACACCTCACAAAGGCTTAGATAAGGACAAATCCCTTTATTATAACAATGATACTCTTCGATAAAAAAAATGTTGTTATCCGTATACAAAGCGAATATGTTTGTGAGGTACGTGACAGCTTTGTTAACAGAATGTCGACTCGCAGCCGATTAAAACGAGCAATAACAGTTACACTAGCGATAAGTGCTCTCCGGGTTACAGTATCGATGTCTGTTAATGTCTTTGCATTAATCGATGCTTTGAGGTTTTTGAATTAGAAGTACATTTCGTAATCTAATAATAAAGTTAACTAAAATAGAAAAAATAAAAGTTTCATAAAAATTGTCTGTCATGTCAGCCTAGTACGTATTAACGCTAATAAGCTTTAGTTGCAAATGCAGTCTACCAAAATATTATGTGTAAAGAAAATCACCTCTTTTCTGAATTTTATGTTGTCTTTTATGAATTTCCTAATTTTAAATAAGTTTAGACATTTACATTAATAGCTGTAACATTTCAAAAAGATATGGAAAGGAATTGAGATGTTATATTTTCGAAAATATTAAAAAATAATACCCATAAAAATTTAAATAATATCCCATATTCTACCACAAGCGTTTATGTGAAATGGTTAAAAAAAAAAAAGAAAAAATAAACGAAGTAATGCCCTTATTTCGTCTTTAATCTTGTTTCTTTTACATTTACAGAATGTCCACTAATGATGTACATAAGTGTTTCAAAAACTCTTAAATTTTCTATATTTACTGAATAAACGTAATAACGTATTTAATAATAAATAATTAACAAAGAATTAAATACCATTGTGTGGTCGCCCACATTTCCGGCTTACCGGAAACCAACCACACAATATATATATATATATATATATATAT
>DWLR01003685.1:0-13149 GCA_018246295.1 Papilio alexanor hazarajatica
ATATATATATATATATATATATATCAATCGGTCAAGTCTTTTTAATTTCATGCAAGTAGAAGAGCTGTAATACAAAGTATGATTAATGTGGTCATGACATGAGAAGTTTGTTCAACGTTCGCCTAGCAACAAAAGCAGCGCGGAGTCAATTCGTTGCAATAATTTATTGTGTATGTTGTTAGCTGAGTGCAATGGCTGAAGTGCCGCGCGCGCTTAGCTATTTAAATTGACGTTAACCTCAATAAAGTTGGCATTGCTCTGGTGACGGTAAAACGTGCATAATGCGTTTCTACCAAATTACATATGAATGATATGGCTGTTCGGTTTAGCACTCTTTGGCGAAAGAACTTTTCTTCGTGTTGCTCACAATCGTAGATTTATATAACTACGTGTGCCTCGCGGTTTCACTTTTAAAATCGTAGTAATTTTAGAAGACCTTATTTCAGTTTGTATAATTTTTGCTTAAACTCAGCCAGTCAATCGTCATGCTGATGACGACTGCCTGCGATGATAGGGATATGAGTGCGAATGAGATTCTTTAGACTTTGCAATGTAAACTTCAACCATTGTCTTACTGCTAAAATATAAAATTGCATTTTGCACCGGACTACCGATCACGAAATTGTGGGTTCGCATTCACCATTCGACTATTGTTGCGAACCATATCGTAGTACAAGTTTTTAAGCTTAGTTGGAATGGTTACAATAAATGTTATTCCGTAAATTGTTTCAATAATCTACTTTAATTTTTTATTAAAGAAAAGCAAAATATAATTGAATTAGACAGTTTCCATACTATGAAGGCATCTGTTTAAAAATAGATAACATTTAACGAGTTTTTACTGTTGTTTAGTAACTATATCTAGGCCGGAAAACAAATATTTTTCCGCGACCGCCGATTTAGTCTAGTTATATCCAGCTATAATCCCATTGTTAGGAAATCATTCCGTTTTTTTAGACATAACATTTCTTTCTTTTTAAATATAACATTTCTTGCATTATCCGTCGTAAGATAACACGTTTTAAGTATCCTCTTAGATATTTCCCGTTTATTGTTTCAATCACTAAAAATCCTTTAATGTTCTATTAATATTCTGTTAGTAAATTGTACGAGCAAATTGAGCTTTTAATTCAATTACGAATGTTATATTTCATCGATAGATCAAAGTCATCTCGAACGGAATGCGATATAAAGACGTAAGCATTCTGTAAAGACCCCAAATTATTACTCGTAAGAATTTTTTTGCCAACTGAAAGCGATATTTTATGTCGCGTCACATTACTGAGTTGTGCGCAGTATACGCCCAACACCAAAAAACGTGTTATAAATAAATAATATTCATGCGTATCATGAAATTATTCTTATCAAAATAATATTGGATTTTAGTTTAGAAAATACAGACAAAATGTAATTTGTATTATAGTTATGACTGAATGAAAGCTACATAGTTTCCTGAAATACAAATTTTCACATAGAAAACTATTCTAGTGTCGCCCCTACTAGTTAACTTTAAAAGTGACACTGTTTGTTATCCTACCTATCTGATTTTAGTACGACACTTGTAGTCTTATTTTTATAATTTATTGTATTAGAAAGAAAAGACAAACAAGCAGCGATAGAACCTGCGCGACTAAATATAGTAAGCAACATATCTTATTTGTATCAGAGAACAGATTCATTTAATTATAATTTAAAAGCTTAAATAATTTTTATCAAACAAAATTAAACTACTTCTTAACTTCGTATCTAAAGCTTAAGTTTTAACTTGTGTACATTGACAGCGAGAATCCATGTCGCTAGGCGTTGAGGCTGCGCGGGTGATTGCGACTGAACATCCGCCCAACGCTAAGTTTCCGCCCTGCCGTAACTTCGCTCTACATTCCAATCGCACCGAGAAGGAATAAAGTTTATGCACTTATACTAAAATACATATAACATCGATGAGACTTTTAAGATCTAGTTTCATACATTATTATCTATAGTGTTCATTGCTGAACGCTGGTCACACCAGAAACAGCCATAAAGCTTAACTAGATCATTGGTACACCGAGTTAGAAGCCTACTTATCTTCTATAAATGCTTGTACTCGTATTTCTACTGTACAGCAGCTGTATAACTACTGTGTTCAGTAACAGCTCTATCATTGTTTTATAAAAATAACTAAAACATAACATTTTGTGCAGTACATTTATATGACAAATGAAATATGAAAATGGGCATTGATATAAATCTCTATCGGAAAATGGAACAATAAAAGCCTATACACGAATATTGTGCTCTGAATCGGATTTGCCTGGCTCACCGCAGCCATAACGAAGGTAGCGATCCCTAATCTTTGCTGCTTGAGCCCCAATCAATACGATAGAAATAACTAAGGTTTATGTAATTCTATGTACTCGATTTAATATTATGTAAACAATTTCGTAAATCGTTGCGGTTCCGAGAATAACCGATCGTCTTCAACTAATTGGGATACGCGACCAATTTGCTACCAAGTACCGTCCTAAAGTACTGAAATTATTATCCTGGCGAAAATAATAATTATTATTATACAAAGGTACATAGAGTAAGATTTTTTTTATAGAAAAAGGTGCTAAACGATCTAGCGTACACTTGATATCAAGTAACCTACCTTTAATGAACAAAATAAAGCAAAGACAGAAAAAATTATATTTCGTTTTCCTTTATATACCCTCCCCATTAAATTATTTGGGAAAGGGTACTAGAATTAAGTCTCCATCACCTCACTTATCAGACAAAGCGCAAAACACTTCTACTAGACGCCTGTCTTCTTTGAGATCGTGGTATATCAGCGGTGGAGCCAGCTTTGTAGTGCAACAGATGTAGTTGTTGCGGGCTCTACCACTGTTGTTTACCATAGTACTTAAAATTTAAGCCCAAAGTCCGTAATTCAGCCAAACTCTCGCAACCGTGATCGAAGTTGTTTAGTAATGTACACAGGAGAATATCACTGATCTGGCACTTCAGTAGACCGTCCAATAATCCTCCACCCTCCGCCATATGAAGAAATACGTAAAGCTCTACAAATAGCAGAAGCCTACCACAACTGTAAAAGTAAAACCAGTTGCATTCGGTTGTTTCAATACCTGCATCGCATTGCCTGATGCCGTATCTGCTAAAGATATTAATAATTCTTCGAAACATGCGAGAAATTATTTTTAAACAACGATAACAAGTTGCACATAAAACAGACCCCAATTAAGGATTATTTTAAAACTAATTAATGCATTGTAAGATATGTTAAAGCTATAAAAATACGCGTGGAAAATAAACTGTATTTAAATTATGAAATTATTCATTTCATTTGCTATGAATTTTTCCACACAATCCAGTAATCTGAAAATTCAAATAATCCGGCACCTTCTGGTTTTTAATAGTGATGAATTAGTGAGATTGTACTGTGATAGTTTGAAATAAATTTGTAAATGATTTAAAAACTAGCATCAATATCTTGTAAATACTTAATTAATCAACAACAAATTAGTATTTGGAGTGAATCCAACAAAACGGGGAATTTAACTGCAGTTATTTTTAAATGTTGAAAAGATATGCGTAATTTTTTTAATTTAATGGCTATGTATTTGTTTGTATTGCTGTTTGTCATTACCGTTCTTCCAACTTCTGCAAACAGGTGTAAGGGTGGCGTTATAAACAATCCCGGTGACCCCAAGCCCTATGCAGTGCGACCGTAACTTGAACGTTGGAACAATACAAGGTATTGTTCCCGAAGTCACCCCGAGCGAGTAAACTCTTGACTTTTAATGCGTCGCTCAGCTTACATGCTATACTACAGTTTTTTCCGTATTATTTCAGCATAAAAATGAATTACCGTATTGTTATTTCAAAGAAAGTATGTCTTAAATTAAAGAGCTCATTTAGAATCCTATAAATAGCTATTGCAGTCTTTTTATATTGTTTAAATGGCATATTTCTCTAACCAATGAACGAAAAACTACAACAAATTAAAACAACAATTTAAGAAAAAAGAAAAAAGAATTTTTCCTGGGCACCTCGTAGGTGGCGTAGAAATCGACACAACTTTTTGCCCAACAGTGGCTGTCCACTATTTTTGTTTAACCATTGCAAAAGATAAAATTATTAAAACTTTCGTGAGATAATTTTAATGAACGCACGCACTGTGTGCGAGGCGTGACGCGACCGCGACTCCAGCACGTTAATCACTCACACTCGCTCTGGTGAAGGACCCCCGACGGGTCTGAAACTAGTCGGTACATACACCGGAGCATACGTGAGTTTAGTCCATATTTTAATTAATTCATTGCAATAGATTTTGGAATAAGGCTCATAACGCTCATAACTCAGAGGGATAGGCAGAAATTACGGACTTGTATTTGGCACACCTTTCTCGTTTCTTCTACATCAATACATACTTGATACGCAGACATGCTCGCTGGTATAAGGTTTAAATATTAATATATAAATTTTACGAAGATTTTATACGAATTTTATCAGATATTGCAACTATATAGCTTGGGTAGTAACATGGGTCGTTAATAATAATTACTAAGTTATTCTCTGCGCTATAAAAATATCGTCCATCAATCTCTCTGCGTCAAATAAACGATCATAGCACCGAATATAGCTAGCGTAGTGTTTAAATGCCACTACGCGGTGTGTAGGTTCAATTTCGGGACGAAAAAAAATATTTATAGAAGCGCAATTATTTCCAACTGTAAATATATAAATTAAACAAAGAGATGTAATGCCTATGATTGATAAGATAGCAATTTTTTACAGTGCGGCGATATTTTACAGGTAGTGCCCGTAACAACATCTGTTAAACAAATAAGTCAGTTAAAGAATAACTATTAATTAAAAAATCACAGAGTCAGCGAGTACCGCGAGTCTACCCAATTCATAGGTGCGACGAATTATAATAAACACTACGCTCCTCAGTTACACCCACAAGTACATTTCTTACTCGTTTATTACTGGTATTCTTAACGTCGCCTTTCTTTAGTCTGTCAACAATCTGGTCAGTACATTTGCGTCTATGTCGTTCCTTAACGGCACTGTCCGTCTGTAAATTAACCTTGTCACTATTACTTTATCCATCCTTTCAACATACCAGAACTACTAAAACATGCCTTCCTCAAATTTAGTCACAACGTTCTCTTTTCAGTCATACATAGGCCTTACGATGATAAAAAGTTAAAGTACATCTACAACATCAAAATTCTTCCATGAAAAAAGTGATATTGATTTTTTCTGATTTAATTTTGTCGCCAGCAATATACTACTTTGTTCTGATTTAAATTCAGTAAAATTCTGTCTGCTTTTCATTTTTTTATTGTTAAAAACTACCCAAAGGAGGATCAAGCTTTCTCAAAAGGGTTGAAGCTTCTCTACCCCCTAACAATGTGTTATGTCTTCAAAATATCGAAGGCTCTCTTTTGCTACTTGATTTATGTAGACGCAGTTGCAGTCGATAAAGGGCAGTAAGTCACCATTCTCTACCCACATTAACCGTTCTCCTAATGGCCGTCGGATTTACGATCTGACTATCATTATTCATCTCAACTGGAAACTAATCCATAGCTTTAGGTAGGCGCGTATCGATCTCTTCGTGTCAGAAATTTTACTTCCCGAAAATATCGCAAGATACAGAAGTTCACAAGAAGCTTGAACGAAAGAAGTTAATTAGAAGAAAAGAGAAGTTCAGCTAAGATAAAGAAGTCAATATTCTTTCTTTTACCACTAGTACAAACACTATACAGAGAGCACAAAGAGGAAATAATATTTCAAGTAATTTTAACAACAAATTTTCAGTTTACAGTCTCTCGTACGTACGGATAAGCAGCATAAAAAAAATTATATTGTGTTGCCCTTAAGACGCAATTATACAAAAAATTAATAAGTCAAATATAAATGAGAAAGGTCTATATAATAATTAGATTCTTTGTTGCAGTGGTTTCCATAATAAATGTCATAAGAATATTATTTACATTTCACCTAAAACACGGAAAATGTTTAATTTTAAAAAAAAATCTAAGTATTTACGAGCGCACTACAATTCATACTTAACGATTCAGATCGAAGTTGAGATAGCCAACCCAAGATCCTTTACTGCTGATAAACAAATTCGTTTGAATTTCCGAAATCGAATACACTAATACAGGAAACTGATATGAACATTTTTATTTACATTTATTTTTATAATACTATTTTTATATAAATGTTTCCATCCATCACAGCCTAGATCCATTCCCCCATTGATCGCATCATTGGGGGAAAATGTGCCATAATTTCCATGCTTGGCAGGCGGGTTGGCAACCGCAGTATATTTCATCGTACTAATAAAAGATCATCAGACACAAGACAAACAGTTCATGCACACAAATGTGTGTCCTGGGTAGGAATCGAATCCACGACCAGCGGCATGAAAGGCAAGCATCTAACTAAAACTACGAACCGCGCCAACCTGTCTGTCTATATAAATATTTACATAAGAATTTCTTAATTATAATTCTTAATTATTTCTAACATAAGTTTTATATCTATGTTTATAGGTAAAAGTTATGCGTACACTGTTTCTTACGTTTAATTTTTAAGTTAATATTTGTTTTAAGAATTATTTAGTTCATGAATATTCATTTAATTTAACAAAAAAGCTTTACTTGCCTTAGTGCACACAGGAAATTATATTTAAATAGAAACTTTAATCACTTGTTTAACATTTCCCAAACATGCGAGTAGTTACTTAATTGCATTAAAATATTAAATCACAACTGCTTAATAATAATAAAGTCACAAGGAATTGAAAAGTTTATTTCGCACTTTACAAGTAATTAAATTCACTTTTTAAGCGTATAGAGTTCGCGGTGACGGACGCTGTCAACAAGCGACCACTCGCAAAGAGAGATTACGTCGAACTGATTTCCCGCGCAACGTCTCTACAGAGAAAATATGCTCGCTCAGATTAAAAAGATCGCAAAAGATTAGCGCGTTCAGAAAACAAATTGACTTTGATCGATCGAATGATTAAAGTGAATGAAAACATCGATTCAAATGTAACGTAGACCATTCGTTTTATTCATTCACTCGGTATGGTTTGTGTTCGGCGAATGAATAATGTTGAAACATAAATAACAATCAAATGCATCCTTAGCAATTGATTTGTATTTTTTTAGGTGGGAAATCTTTTTGAATATGTGTTTTACGTTTTTTTTTTTTTTCATAAATAATTCTTTCTTCCGCGTGTAAAATAAGTTTGTTGAGTGATGCCATCTCTTGAATCTAGAGAATATGTAATGTTAATAAATATTTATATTCCAAATGTAATCGAGGAAAACTAAATATTACGGTTAATGTTTTAAATTTGAACATTACGAGTATGCTACAAAATTATCATCGCTTTTATTCTATAACTTCGTATATTGCATTAATAACTACCATCGTTACAAAATACGTATACTTAACGTTCACTCGTATTTTCTGTGGCGACGCGATACTTTCTTGATCACTGTAGCCCGCATCACTATTACGGTCGCTGTGAAAGGACACGCCCGGTTCTATATACATGTGCTTATAAGTTTTCACACTCCTGGTTTAATTGTTCTGATCTTAGATTACCTTCTTATGGTTACGGCTACGGTAATATATACCTTATATACTATTATTAAAAGGGAACATTTGTTTGGCGGTAAAATATGAAACTACTAGATTAGTTTCATTAATGCGTTCGCAATTAGAAAGCTAACATAGATTGTGTGCTAACATTGTTTTGCAAAAATAAATACATTTAGAGACGATTGACTAAAATATTATAAATTTATTCTATTTCAAAGTGTAAACAAGCATTATTTCGATTTTTAGAATATTTCATGTCGATTTACTCCATCCGATTTACTAAAAGATTTTTTTCACTTATATTAACAAATAATGGTTTCAATCCTCGAATACCAGTTGCTTTACCGACTTCAAACAGTAAAAAGCAAACGTCGGATGTATGCGTGGGTGAAGCTAAAAGATATTTATGCATACCGCACCGAACGAAAACAAAGCGTTAAAAGCTCAATTAACGCAGACTTCAAGGATTATGAGAGATGGCCTACCTCCCTGACACTGTTTGTAAAGAAAACCACAAATAATTTCGCATTTCCGATTCTTTTCTCTACTTTTGTGGTTGTGCTCAATTTTTATAAGATTACTTTTGTTCAATTTCTTAAATTTAAAGTCAAAAGTTGTATTCCATAAGCATCGTAGATCAACTATTCTTGATGCATTCTATCACGAAATTGATACCTACATATATTAAATGCTATAATTGCACAAAATCATTACGTTATGATAAAAAAAAACACTGATTAACAGTACGTCCATGGATCCGATAGTAGAATGTAGATTAAGAGAATAACATAATGTAATTCCTAAACTTAATCCACAAAAGCTAAGCACTTATCTCTATACTCTAAACTAAATTCACAATAAAAGGTACGAGAATAAAATTAAAATGTTTTAATTATAACAATCCAACGAGAACTACTTAACACAGTTATGTCTTTCTAAAAGTCGCAAAGTAATGAGTAGTAAATCTTCGTAGGAATATTGCATTCCCTAACGAATGTTCCTAAAAGGTTGATATCTATCATTACAGAATCGGCGAAAAATTCAAGTAGAGAACTTGACCATTTTGACCACTTCGTTCGTTGTTCGGCCATATTTATGATATATTATTAAAACCACAACCACTTTTTTCTGCGTAATTTATTATTGCAATGCGAAGTACCCTTTGGAAATTTTACTCAAACTTAATTTTTGCCATAAACGTTTTTAATTTTGTCATTTATTCAGTCGCGTTGCCATGAAATTCAGTTAATTCAAGCTTGTAACAATTGCGACGAGGTCGTGAACCTTTAACTCAACGACAGCTGCGGCGGCGGCGGTTACATTTGGATTTTGATTGAATTGAGGGATTGCGCTGAACATTCATGTGTATGTGATTGCTTGTGATACTTTTATGAGAAAAATAAGGGATTAGAAATAACAACGGCCTGCCATATAAGAGTTCCGGCCATTTGAACATTACAAACTTGTACCGAGATGGATATCGGTTGTCTGTTAAAATAAGTTAATTGATATAAATTAATAAACTTGCGGTGATATTTAAACTAGAACACTTATAAAACTTTATTTGTTATGACATTTTATCAAAATATTCTATGACTTGTAAAAGGCGGAGAGCCTTATAAAAAAAAATAGTACTTGACCTCCACTCTCGTGGTTCTGAGGTAATCAAACTAATTGATACAACATCTTTACTCCTCAACACTCAGCAGTAATGTTATTAGAACCAGATCAAGGCAATCTTCATGAACCAAAACATATTTACGTTATGACGTAATTTTACGATAATATGGACGTATTTGACAGACCGGTTGGCGCGGTTGGTAAGACGCTTGCCTTTCACGCCGCAGGTCGTGGATTCGATACCCACCCAGGACAGTCATTTGTGTACATGAATGTACACAATGTACATGAATGTTTGTCTTGAGTTTGGGTGAAATGATCTATATAAGTATGTATTTACAAAACAAAAGTGGTAATATGTAGTATATAAGTTATCGGGTTTCCAAAGTACAAGCTCTGCTAAGCGATGGCGCCAAGTCAATGTATTTCATCATTTTTACTGTCTCGACTTTCATGAAATACTCGTCATGCGGAATAGTGGTCTATTATCACGATGTCAGGCCTATTGGCGACAATAGTCCTGTCCATGATGAAAGATCGATCCCAGTAGAGCGTGATATGGCTATTTTTCAGAACTGATGAAGTATGAAATTGATAATATGGTGCCTCAGTATCCACAAGGGTATATTTAAGGGCAAGGGGCATATTTAAGTGAAATTAATATTATTATTGTTGTAAGTAATAAGTAATTAAGAAATTCAAGGATAAAGTTGTACAAACTTTTGAGTATTCAACAAATGTTTTATTATGTTAGGATCAAACCTATTATCGTCGGCACTACAAAGGTATTTTTATAATGCACTTGATCTAAGTGCCTATTAATGCCTGAGGCGTATTCCAGTCGTAAAAGTTTATACGCTGGTTTTATAAATCCGGTCGTCGTTTTTATCTATGAGAGTTCTAAAGTTCCTGAAGATTCTACTATAGTGAAATGTCATTTAACTTAAAATAAGTGCAATGACTTAACTCTAACGGGGTAGATAAAGAATAGTCAACTGTCGTGTATTCCTAACCAAACCTTTTTCTTAATTAAGTTTTTAAGAGGGATTAAATATATTAGAAGTAACATCACAACTACAAATTATAATGTGATTTTTTATTTAAGTATCAAATATTATACAATTAAATTTTTTTACAAACGTAATAATTTCAACAAGAAATTGTATTGGTATTAGAAACCAAAACGTCATGTAATGGACTGATAACAACCGATATGACTTGAGTCAGAACTTCACAAGCGGTCGAATCACGAAGTGCAACCTCTACGAGGTCTCTCGCTTTCTCCGTTATATGCAGACTTGCATAAATCTAGCTACATATAAAATGTATCTCTATGTTTTATTAACACCATGTGTTTATATCAGTTCACTACTGACCATCGCCTTCATCAATGCCTTCCATAGTATGCGCCCCACCTTGCGCATCCAGACGTTTCTCGTCTCGTCTTCGCGAGGTCATCGGTCCATTTTGAAAGAGGACGACCTTTTCTCTTTTAATACTTAAAAAGTAAACTAACATTATATTAAGGCTACTTTAATATAACCTACCAATAACCAAAGCTTTACTTATAGATTTATTAAATGTATGGCTTTATTTGCATAAAAGAAATAAAAGTCAGATATTTAAATTTCATACACGTATGTCATTTTAAACGGCCCCAATACACTCACATTGGAGTGCTAAAGGTCTCTTCTATTTCGCTTGCACAAATTCAAAACGAAATGAGATAAACGGTCTTTTATTTTTTGTCGAAAGTTATTTGAATTTCGTTTACCACACGACGCAACGATCACACACCGCCAACATTTGATAATGAGCTTTTGAGAATAGGGAATTATGAAAACATCAGTTTGCACTTTTGTGATTTCGATCACGTGAAGTTAAAAAAATAAATTTTAGTTAAGTATATTTCTTAATCAGAGTTCAGAGAAATCCTACCCGTTTTCATTGTGGTTTCATATCTTACCTGATTAAGTAGGTTATTAATCTTGCATATATTTCTTAATAAATTGTTCGTCTACGGGAATAGCACGTACATACACTATTTTATTATACAAATAGTTTTAAATAATCTGTTCCATTGAAGAATTAATACCGAATTCAAACCAACAGATGAAAGTAACGCCATCTGTCCTTGTAGATACAATTTAAGTTTTGCGTATGTAAATGATGTTGCGGTACACACTCGCATGCGAAAGCGAGTTTATTTTATTTTCATTTTCACGATATTTTTTCTAGTGATAGAGTACGGAAAATTTCTTGTACAGACTATGTTTATTACATTTATCACAGAACCCATTAAATCGAGGTAAGGTTTTACAAAAATATAATGGTACCATTAAATTTTCATCATTAAAAACTTGTTTAAAACTATAACGGAAGCGGAATAAAAATATACGATTATAATTGATGGTTAATAACTACATAGAATAATAATTTCCTATTAACAAGTGTACCAATGTACCAATTTACCACTTTAACTGCAAGAGTTACGTCATGCAGTCAACGGATATTTATCTGAACAATAACATAACGGAAGTTAACAGATTTAATTTTATAATATCATTAACAGGTACTTATGTTGTAGCAGATTCTTTGACTCATTTTAAAGAGTTTCACTTAAGAGAGTCACTTTAATCGTACTAAGAAAATGATCTCTTAATGCTTTCAAAATTGTATATTTAGAATTTTATTCAACAATTTTGTTTAAATTTTAATTTGTCAGGGAGCGCTTTCAGTGCGCCATAATGACTCAATTAAAATAGAATGAATGTTCTGGTTTGAATTAATTGGAATTTTTTTAGATCTTGAATTTACAATTAATTACAATGTCTTTAATGTAATTACATCTATTAAGTTTATACATTACCAAAATTCGAAGATATTCCAGAATATTCTAACCCCATGCGAGTAAGATAGGTCCCTCGTAAACTCATAAGAGCGAACATTTTATCTCGCGGCAAAGTGCACGCTGCAAAAATATTACGATAGAAATATGAATGATATTTTTACGACTCTAAAAGAATACCTTTTCTAAAAAGAAACTGTATTATTTTCTCCGCTGTAAAGGAGATGAGGTAGGTTTTTAAAATAAAACGAAATAAGATATTTAAGTTATAAAAATAAATAACGAAACTCCCACGTCAACTAACTGCAACAACTTGTTTGTAATATAAAGAAAAAGTAAATAATAGATCATATCCAGAATTAAAATCGTTAACCACAATATTACTATTTAAAATACATTTCGGCATAGAACAACATTAACTATCTTTATCAAGCAGTGCAACGCCATTTTCATCAGCTTCAGGGAAAAACTACATTAGTGAATATCAACAGTGACATAAATTAATCGTTGTGAGTTATTGTTATTTATGCAGATATGTGTACTGATGGTAGTTTTTAAGTAGTTTATTTTGAGCACACAAAGGTTCGGCGATAAGACGCGGCTATTTGTCACCTCGTCGAAATAATACAACGGTCGCGGCGGCACGCAATTTTATCATTTAGCATTTAGCCTCCAACTTGTAAGAAATATATTTTTTTGAATAATGTTTATCACAATCTCAGAGAGCACACGTTAGTCGCAATAAATATACATTAATATGGTAAGTTAAATAAAACAAGCTGTTTTCCATTTTCACCAATTGGCCTGGCGATGGCTTTGCTGTTCTTGACTACATAACTAAAATCGAAATTTCTTTAACTACCTTAAAATCCACCCAAGTCTAGGCGTTAAAAACGTTAGCAGTTACCCTTCGATTCCATAATTTTGTTTATAAAAATGTTTTATAAAAATATCTAAGTTATTCTTTGTTTGATATCCATTTTTTTATAGAATAAGGGAGGCAAACTAGCAGCGGGTCGCCTAACATTAAGTGAACCGACGCCCATGGACATCCGCAACACCAGAGGAAC
>DWLR01003686.1:0-13148 GCA_018246295.1 Papilio alexanor hazarajatica
CCGTCCTCCGGTGGTCTTTACATCCAGACACAAGACAAACAGACATGTTCATGCACACAAATGTTTGTCTTGGGTGGTAATCGAACCCACGACCTGCGGCGCGACAGGCAAGTGTCTTGCCACTGCGCCAACCGGTCAGCTATATGTTTATAACTGACTTATTGTATAGTTCGTCAGTCTATAATCTGACTAGGCAAATCAAATACGGCTATCTATCAAAAATAAATAATATAATATCAAATGGTGAATTGAACGAATCAGTGTTACAAACTGTCACATGGTTAGCAATGTGCTGATAATTTATAATAGGCCTAGTTTGATTATAAATTTAAGTTCACAATCGGTTGGTGATATGTTTACATACTTATGTATGGAGAATGATAACATTTCAATTGCAAAATAACTATGGATAGTTATTTAAGGTGAGGTATGATTGTTTATGGAAAATAGTGATCATATGGCATCTGTCAAACCGTCGCTTGTTTTGTCCTTAAAATATAATAAAAAAACATAAACTATTGCTTGCTACGCAGCGTAAGTTTCTACAATAGCCTTATATCAGCAGCAATGTAAAGAATCATAATACTGTGTATAAAACCTATTCACTAGCGGGCCTTTCATTGCACTGCAACTTTTCAAATTTCAAAAATCTTTATTAAAGCGAGTCGGCTGTGTGCCGTTAATAAATAATCGACTATTATGTGTGTAAAAAGCGACTGTTTAATTCTTAAATTCGTGAACATTTCACGGCATTTATAAGAGGAAACTATGATGAAAGAACTACATATATTAATATATATATATCTATGAAAACATGAACTATCAGAATGACTTTTGATGAAAAAAAATTGATAAAAACATAAAAAGATCCATACATCTAAGTAAGTATACGGTATATTAGTGGAATTGATCTATAAATATTATAGTCACAATCATATAAGCATAAAAGTTTAACGGGATGCGTTGTAGGAAGATGAGTTTCTAGATAGTTGATTTTTGCCTTGTCTTGCGAGAGGACCCACCCAAGCATACCCTATTAAGCAACTTACGAAAATTCATTAGTTTCATCACTCTGGACAAGTGAAAAGAATTAGTTTTATTAAGTTTACCCGATATCTTTTTTGAAAGATCTGGGCCGAACGATCATGAAATTGTAAAATTTCTTACATCATATACAACGTGATATATGTATGTATATTGTTACAAGCAATAAACTTACAGCACTGTGGATGATGGGCGCAGCTTTGCCACCACAGCAAACGAATTTGCAGAGATACAGAAGTGGTGGTATTAAGTTTTAATGCATTTATATTCTGTGGTATTAGCACACCGCAGAAGAGCTTAATAGTTGCATAGGTACTACGCCTATCTAATGCCTATTAAACGGATTAATATATTTGGAAATTATTGTTTTGAAAAAAAAAATTGAACCCTTATAATGAAGAGTTAAAACAAAGAACATTTAGGGTTATGTTTTCACTTAGATATACTAAGTTAAATAATCGCTCACACGCGATAAGCAAGTCATAAACACGTTTGCCAACGAAAATTCCTTACTAAATATTCTGGAGGCTTTAGAGCACGACGCGATATTTCACGTCGCTCACTAAAGCCGCTAAATCATTGTTAAGATCGCATTAAGTCTATGCTAATTTTGTCTCATGAAACTCTAAGCTATTCAAGGTATTTGAAGGCATGCACGGTGGGAATCCTGAATGTGTGTCGTTGAATACAGACTTGACTGTACTCACAAAAGTATTAAGTTATCAGCACTCTTACATTTCACTTTTTCTTTCATATTGATAAAAAAGTAAAGGTTTCTGCATGGATGTTGAACAAATAAAAGAAAATTGTAACTTTCGAAATAGTACTACTCAGTTCTGAATTAACTTTGAGTGCACACGTAGCTTTTGCGGAAAAGATACTACTGCTGTGCAATAAAAAAAGTTAGGTTAAAAGAAAGTTAGGATAAAAGAAAGTTAGGTGTACCTTCGTAGACTTCGAAAATCTTGATCTTATAGAACATTAATACAGATTGTTTTTACGTTAGCACTTCCTCTAACAATTTGACGTTATTCTGTTACAAGTGCTCTAGTTTTGACTATGAGTCTTAAAGAGATCGTTTGAAATGATATGGGCCGGTCACTTATGAATAAGAGACGACAGGTTATGGATGAAAACAAAGAATGGTGGTCAAATAATAGGTAGAAGTGTAGGGCAAACTGCTTCGAGCAGAATTGAAAAATAGGAATAGTTTTTAACTTGTTTCGTTCGTTAAAATGAATATTATAAAACACATTCTAATTTTAATTTTATTTCAATAAATTTGTTTTTTTTTGTACATGAAGGCCTGTTGAAGTAATTGCCCACTGTAATTAGGATCCGTACACTCATTACGAACAAGTTAACACGCTTAAATTTGAGTGGTATTTTCACTGAGTATATAAATCACAATAGTATATTACAATAATAAATGCCAAATTCTAGCAAACCTTTCGATGTAGGTAAATTCCCAAATAAGTAATTCGAAACCCGTTTAAAGTCGAAGTATCTGGACCGTATCCAAAAGTTCCCGAGGGAACCAAGATCGATGGGCGGCGTGCTCCAATTGCTGACTTTTACGTTTCTGTCTTGTAATGACTTAATGTTGTAGAATTGAGAGAACCTGGATTTGAGGAAATGTATAAATGTTAATGTTTTGAAAAAGCATTGATTACATTGTCGAAAATTGAACTGAACTATTCGAACTACTGTGTGGGTAACTACGCTGTAAGGCTGTGGGCTTCCGGAACGCGGTTACAAGGGGTTGATGCAAACCTCTGAAATATAACATATTACAAAACAAAGACATTTCGTCGCGTTTGTTTGTACGCCAGCAACTAGGAAAAACACGAATTACATTTTTATATGGTTTGCATATTTAAAAATTTATATAATATATGACTAAATCAATAGTCGAAAGAAACGTACTACAACTATCTGTTAAAGTCAAAAAGTTGTTATTTTTAACATTACCATGGCAACCGATAGTAGATTGTTTTTTATTTCTCTGGAAAAACTAAGGAATTATACGAATTTCAAGTTGGTTTTGTTTTTGTTAAAAAAACGTTGAAAGATTATTAAATTGAAAGAAGGATATTAATTTATACTAAAAATGTATCTGTGATATTTCCACCATGAATTTTAAATAAAAGTAAATAAGTGTCTGTGTATTCAAGTGGTATTTATTGTGTTGATGGTCTAAGGAGTACGGGGGTATTAGCCGATCACTTTGCGGAGGCTCGCCGGATTAGGGACTAATCTAATTACTTTTACTCGTAAGTTGTAACGAATGAGAGATCAGCACATTTAAATTGATGCTCTTCGATATAAATCCCCAGGGAATTGTTTCATTAGTGTAATGCCTCTAGCGCTCCGTGCTTCAAGGATGTAAATCTTTGATTATAAATTGCTTTTGTAACGAACTATACACGTAAGTTTGTTCATAATAAATTGTTCATATAAATTGTCCTCATAAGAGGTAATGGTGTTGTTTTCTGTGTATGAAGTAATATTGCAGTCTGAGAATGTATCCTGTAAGATACAGTACGAACAGTATAAAAAGTCTATAAAACGTACATATATAACGCTGTCTACGATTAAAGGCTCTTTATAATATAAGAGGTTTACTGTCTGAAAGTGTATGGCTTAAATTATGTGAATTATTGAATATTCAATATTGAATAGCGTTTACAGCCCACGTTTTAAAAGATTATCCTTAGAAATCAATTTTTTTAGATTCCCCTCTTTTGACCATATTATAAGCAAAGACACGAGAACTGTATTTTATGTGTATATTATCCGAAACGTACAAAATACGAGTGGATGTTTTTTGTCTGTTGATAGGCGTGGCCGGTACATTAGCATCTAAACTAACAGAATTAAGACCACATGTAATTATCTTCTATCGTCGTGGGGACGGAACGATTCAGCACTTTTTAATTGATGGCATTCGATTCTCGATCCCACAGGAATAGTTCCTTTTATCCCGCTTATCGAGTCACATAAATAGTAAATTTTAAAGCTCTTTAATGACTTAATATTGCTGAAATTAATTTAATGAAAAAAAAAACTTAAGGAAATAATTAACCGGCACTGCAGTAGTCTTTTCAAATTATTTATTATGAAATTGTTTTTTTTTTTGCTTTTTGCGATTTCGATTTTTTGCGATTGATTAAGTTTTCCAAATAATGAAGGCCATATAAATAATTGCGTATATGAAAACAAATAGAAAAATAACATAGACGTCAACATATTTTATTATTGTTACTAACATTTTTTCATAAAATAAGCCTGATACTTTATAGACTCTCAGGGGCGTCATGGGTGTGGTTTCATTGACAATTATATTTTTGCCCGACTCACAGGAGGGTAATATTTTTCGTGGATATGTATATATATGTATGTATATATATTTATGGTTCGTTCCATTGTTAGGCTAAATGGGTTGACCGATTTTGGCGAGTTAAGTGTTAATGTATGTGTGTGTGTGATTTTTGTGTGTTGTTATTTGATTCGTAATCTTCCCTGGAGTGTCGCAGGCGTACAATCTTATTAATTTCTAAGTATTGGTTGTTATGAAATGACACAAATGAGTGATTGTCGTTAGTCGAACATAGATATCCGAAACTCTGAACATCTGTAGACTGATTGGCAACTTTATGTAGACAAGAGTTTGACTAGTAAGGGAAAGGAAAGGTTTAAATATAAAGACGAAACATAAAATAAATCAATATCTCTATTTTGCTCACTTTTTCGAAAGTATGTGTTAACTTTTTTAGACTTAGCATTAAGTTTTATGTTAAGTATAAGGAGTGAAAGCCTTTAGAAGTTCGTATGCTATGATCAAGTTTGGTTAATAATTTCTTTCGCTTAAAGAAGTCGAGAGTCAGGTGAGGCTGATTCATGAAGTATTCACTATAATTCTCCACAAAAGATGTCATTGTTAGCCAGAACAAGTATAAAGTTTGTAGAACTCCAAGTTCACTTTTCGCTAACAAGGACCCCTTACTTTTCAAACTAAAGCGGAAAATTATTTATTCAGTTAAAGACTGCGGAATGACTTTTAATTTTATTCATCGAGTTCTTGTTTGTTTTTCTTTACTTTGCACTTTTTGAAATTCAAATTATAACTATTAGTGCATGTATAACGTTCGGTATAGATCATTTTATCATTTTGGTAAAATTGCATGAGCGGAGACTTTTATGCATATTCACCAAAAACTACTCAATGACAGAAAATTTACGCTTTTTCCGACACAAAAATTTTCACATATAATTAATTTTTGAGAAAAACAAAATAAAACTTTTTCAAACATAGTAAAAAGTCCGACATTTTGTAAACAAGTCTGACATTTTGAATCAAATAATTTTTCAAAAGAAAATTTAAAATATTGAATAAGTTTGAGCCGTTCAAACGCCACAATTTAGCGCGCGCTCTTGATGACGTCATTGGCCATGTCACGTGTTTGTTTACAGTTACTAAGTACTTATTATCAGTTTTAGTTGCTATAAAATCATGGAAGAAGTAAAAAACCTTTTTAAAAGTATTGTATGGTACCAAAGTGCTAAACATTCAGATGTACTAATACACCTGATAAAGTGTTTTTTCGTATTCCACGCGATGTGATAGTATGAAAAAAATGGTGTAAGATGAGAAGGGATAATGTATCTCCATTATTGGTTGTATTTTGTTGTGAAGATAATTTTAACGTAAATATGCTATATTTATGTACAGCTTAGTCTGATCTAGCTATTAACCAGTAGACTATTCGGTCTAAAACTAACCTAACCTAGTATACAAAAGTTCATTAAAAATTTCTTTAAAGAGCTTGCTTATTCCAATTGCGGTTTCACGAAGTTTTGATGGTCGATGATTTATTTTAGGTTAAGGAAGATACAGTTATTTATATTGAATATAACATAGTGAAACAGAAAGGAGAAAAATGTAATCTACGGTTAAAGAAAGGAGTTATTCCCGATATATTTTTATGTCAAAAACGAAAAGAATGGCCGTAGTTAAAAGGCAAAGACTATCACTGGTAAATGAAGCTCTTTCAGAGTATGCTGTCAAAAGTAGCAATATTTTAGGAATTAGTGAACCTCCACAAAGAACTGACCTGACTACGAAGCAAGTCCTAGTACTTCCCATACAAAGTTATGTGATCTGATCTGAAACAAACAAGCACTTAAATACTGAAAGAAAATTGTTCATGTAAATCGGAATATCGTATTTATTTAATATTTACAAAAATTATATAAACATATCATACTTGAGTGAGCTTCAAGAGTATTCATTATAATTTACACGTAAAATATTACGTGTAAATTAATATATATGTAAATTAGGAGGTTAGGAACTATTTTAATGACAAATGGTTATGTAAAGGTTATGTTTTATTGTATGTATTATTTAAACATTTATGAATGTTACAGCCTAGATATGCCATGTAACAATAATTACCTCGCATATTTCACTCCTTTGATCACTGCGCTCGTGAAATCTAGATATGATGCAAAATATGCTGACATCATAAATGCATATATTTTCGATTCGATCGATTTTCTAAATTTTTATAAAGTAAAATAAAAAAAAAATCGATTATCAAATTTTAACACACTAAAACTGAAAAATCGATTATTGCAAATTTAAAAGATGCCTTACCTAACCTTTTTAAAATTTAAAACAAACCTAACCTAATCTATTTTTTTATTTTATTTCAAACAAACCTAACCTAACTTAATCTGTTTTTCATTTATTTTATTTAAAACAAACCGAACCTAACCTAATCTGTTATTTATTTTATTTAAAACAAACCTAACCTAACCTAATTTATTTATTATTTTGTTTAAAACAAACCTAACTTAACTTATGTTTTTACTTCATTTAAAATCAAACCTAACCTATTTTTTAGTATGTTTAAAATAAACCAAACCAAACCTAACCTATTTTTTATTATGTTTAAAATAAACCAAACCAAACCTTACCTATTTTTTATTATGTATTTTTAACCTAAAGGTTTGGTTTGTTTTAAATGAAATAAAAAACATCTGTCATTTTCTATCATTGTGAAATGTTTGTTGAATATGTATAGATATTCCCCATTCATGCAATATTATCATCATTTTCGTCTAGTAATTTTATTATTTCTAGGAATATTTTAACGTATAAAGTAGGTAAATTAGGATATGAGTGGGGGTAGTTGAGTTACAGCTAACATCAATCTGTGTATTTGAAACATATTTAAATTAATTAAACGCAAATTATAATTCAACTGATTAACGTGAGTGTGTGTCGTGATAAAATAGTGAACTGTAAATGAAGTGGAGATAAAATGTGCACGATTGAAGTGACAAAATACAATAACTAATTCCAAAAGATACCGTTTAAATAAAACAAGTTTTAAAAAATTTGGATGCAAACCGGTGACTTCGTTCAGCAAATCTCTGTCGGACTTTCTTCTAAAGAGTTCAAGGTACCGATGGAAAAAATCTTATAAAGTTAATAGTAGATGATTTAAAACTAATATCTAATTAATAATAGACTACAAGTATTAACCAGCGCCATCAATTGCCATAGATGAAAGTTATTAGCTTCTGTCTGATTTTTCCAACGCCATCTATCAGCAGTATTGAAATGAACAACCGTTTCATAAGTAATCATAGTAATTCATAATAGCGCCCTCTTTTGTTAATAAAAGAAAGCTAAATCGCATGATAAAAGGATCGACAGACCAATAACTCGTTAAAAATACAATTTGTTCTCCTTGTTTTAGTGAAATTAAAAATAAGTAATGTCGTCCTCTACCTCGCCTTTGGAAAAATGTAGTGGATGTCATAACCCTGTACCAAAAAGAGAACATCTACGATGCGAATTTTGTAATTTGACATATGTCTTGGAATGCGCAAATGTAAGTAGTAAACGATTTTACTTGATGGAATGAGACCGCAAGGACAACTGGAATCGCAGAACATGCGTAGATAAGAGACAAAAAGGATACAGTAAACTATCATCGGTACATTCAAATACTGCAACAGATGAAATGAATAATGTAACATCACGAAATAAGGAATATAAACATACTGAAAATAAGAGTCCGAAAGAAGATGTTATTTTAGAGGAAACACTGCAAGACATAAAGTTATTTCGGGAAGAGCTACAGATTGTTCGAAGTAAGATGTCAGAACTCCTTACGGCAATATCTACACTTTCTGGAAACATTGAAGCCCAAAATTGTCGTATTGATAATTTGGAAAGTCGAATAGAATGCATCGAAAGTAGAATGGAGACGTCCGACATGGATGAAACACAGAATCTTAAAACCACGATAGCAGAGCTTAGGATGGAAATTCAAGATCGTGACCAAACCATGCTTAATAATGATATAGAAATTACGCGTTTACCTGAATCACAAAATGAAAATGCCGTCCATCTCATTCTTACGGTAGCAAAAAAGCTCAATGTTCAACTTGACGAAACAGACGTAATTTATGCGGAACGTGTGTGTTATCACCGCCAACCACGGCAAGAATTAGTGTCAGCAAAGCCTCGTCCGTTGGTTATACGACTTGCAAGACGTGCTCCCCGAGATAACCTACTAAAAGCCGCTAGAGTCTATCGTAACATAACCACGGAAGGCATGGGCCTACCCGGCGCTGTATGTCCTTTTTATATTAACGAACGACTTAAGGAATACAGACGGCAACTATTCTATACTACAAGAAAAATCGCCAAGGAAAAAAATGGAAATACGTATGGACACGGATGGAAAGATCTTCGTTAGAAAAGAAGAAGACAAAGCCCAAAAAATTTTGACCTTGACCCGTTTGTAACTTAAGGACGACTAAAGTAACGATATTGTCGCTTGAAATGTTTTTATTAACTACATCAGTGTCAGCCAAAATTTCACTGCGTATACACTTGAACACAACCATACACCCACAAACGCATTTACGCACACACATACGTACTTTTCCAACAAAACTCACAGTAACGCCAAGTAACACTACACAGTACTCAAAACATAACATACTGCACCTTAATAACTACACAATAATGTATATTCATATATATATATATATTTCATTTTCATTTACTTTTATTTTATTTTAAGAAATGACTTGCATTAATAAAAAAAATTTAAGAATAGGACTGTTGAATGTTAGATCACTTAACACAGGTGAAGACGAATTAGTAATGTCTATTTTAAAGTATAACCCTGATATTTTAGCTCTTAATGAAACATGGCTTAGAGAAGGCCAGGAATCACTGGCACCTGTTATTTCGAGGAGGAGGCGTAGGCTTTTTATATTAAGGTGGGTATTAAAGCACGCAGAAGGCAGCACACTGACTCTAGTTTAGAACAATTGTGGATTGAAATCCAGTTGCCAGGAGCTACAATGTCCTAAGGCACAGCGTACAATGCCCAGAAGACATTGCGCCGCACATAGCTTTTGATGCATTAAGTGAATCTGTATGCAATTTTTCAGGTTGTGATTATATATGTATCCTAGGAGACATGAATATTGACATGAACAAATCTGACTCGATACGTGCCCATGAACTTCAAAATTTTTGTCGTCAACATAGCATAGAGCAAGTGGTTCAAGAGCCAACAAGAGTAACTCATGTTACTTCGACGCTAATTGATGTAATTATGACAAATGTAATAACCGCTGTAAAAAAATTACATTCGTTCACAATAGGTGTATTAGAAATTATGGAATGGTATTAGCGGATTTCAATATAAAGAAACCAAAACCTATAGAATCAATAAAATTTGCACGGTCACTTAAAGACATAAATCATAAATTATTTAGAAAACATTTGGCAGGACTTAATTTTCATGAAATAATAGTGTTAAAAGATATTAATAAGATGGTTGAAATTTTAAATTACATTATTCAAAGTATATTTGATCTTCACGCCCCAATAAAGAATTTTTTAAAAAAGAAAAAAAAACAAAACCATGGATTACAGAAAATGTTATGTTTATGATGGATCTGAGAGATAATGCTCTAAAAAAGGCGCAAAAGGCAAGAATGCTACCGCTCCTTGAAAAATCTAGTTACAGGAACAATAGCCAGAGAGAAAAGAGCTTACTTCAACAACTTTATAAATAATAATTTAAAAGATCCAAAAAGCTGTGGGCGAATATGAAAACTACTACTTTAACTAATAAATATACTTGTACAATTCCTTACCATTTAAATGATCATAATAGGATTAATAAGCTCAATATGGCAAGCGCTATCTGAACAGGGGGTGAACGACTATGTGAATATAATTAAAGAGGTCTACCGCACAAGCACTGCAACTATAAAGTTAGAAAGCCAAGCACGAATTTTTAAGATAGAAAAAGGTTTAAGGCAGGGAGACCCTATGTCTCCGAAACTTTTTATAGTGGTCTTAGAACAGATATTTAGGGAACTAAGTTGGAATTAAATAGGTCTAAAAATAAACGGCGCATACTTGAATCATTTAAGGTTTCCTGACTATGTAGTATTACTATCGGAAACCCTCAAGAATTTATGTTACAATCACTTGCTGCACAAAATAACTTGGTGGGCTTAAATATAAACGAAAGTAAAAGTAAGGTAATGACAAATAAAGAACATGTTCTGATTACTTTGGATAACATTCCTCTAGAATACGTCGAAGACTACATTTACTTAAGACATTTGATTTCTTTTAAATCTGTCTTACATATTCGAGTCAAACCTGGCCGTTATCTAGAAACAATCTTGACAAAATAAAAACATGTCAGAGAGGCATTGAAAGAAGCTATCTAGGACTTAAGCTCAAAGATGAAGTTAAAAATACGGTGATCAGAAAACAAACAAAAGCCAAAGATGTGGTAAAACAATTATTACGACTTAAATGGAAATGGGCGGGACACACACAAAGAGTTAAAGACGAAAGGTGGACTAAAGGAATAACTAACTAGTTCCCCATTAACCATAAAAGAAGAAAGGGTCGACCACATTTAAGGTGGTGCGACGATATAATAAAAATAACTGGGCACTGCGGGACCAGAGTAACCTCGGACAGGAAGTCATGGAACAATCTGGAGGAGGCTTTTACCGCTCTAGGCGGCCCGATACTAATACGTTTTCGGCAAGTTGGAAAAGAGCACTAGTTAGACCAGTACCAAAAAGTATCTCAATTGACAATCTGAAATAGATTTGTCCCATTTCAATACTACCAGTCTTATCAAAAGTGATAGAAAAAGTTGTTTTACATCAAATCGAGAATTACCTTCATAAAAATGACGTAGTACCTAAGTTCCAGTCCGGATTTCGAAAGGGTCACAGCACCCAAATGGCTAGATACTAGAAAATAGTGGGGAAACAGTTCTAATGAATAATATTCCCTTACCCGTGGTATCTGAAGCAAGTAATTTAGGTCTCGTAATGGATGGGGAGCAAAGATACAATGAACATGTTAACAAAAAAACAAGATCTGCATTTTTCAAACTTAACATTTTATATAAAATAAGACGTAATTGAGACCAGATTTGCGACTTTAACTAACAGATCTACTAATTCTATCCCCCTTCAACTACTGCAATACTGTGTATGGCCCAAGGCTGACTGTCAGTGCCGAAAAAGCTTTACAACGTGTTCAAAATGCGTGCATTCGATACTGTTTTTCGGTACCAAAACGGGACATGTTACGACTTTCATGAATAAAAACAGGATCCTTAACATGATGGCACGGAGAGAACTTCAATATGCATGTTTAACTCTGAAGGTGATTTGGAAATAAATTCCGAAATATTTGTTTGAATTATTAACATTTAGAAGAGATACTACCAAAAGTGGATTGAGATCGGTTAGTCAAGATTTGCTAGTTACAACATCTTAGCGATCGGTTAGATATAATGGTGGCTTTAAATTTAATGCAACTAAGATTTGGAATGATTTATCTCCCTCTATGCAAAACGAAATGAGCATTCGATCTTTTAAATATAAGTACAAATCTGCTCTCCTAAGCAGACAGCGTTTAAGTGCAAACCTGCATTACACGTATATGAAAGTAGTAATAAATTAAATAGTAAAAGTAAATTATTATTCTATAAATAACATTAAATAGATGCCAACGTAAACCATTATGTATTCTTAAAATTCATAGTCTTACACGAACCTTTAGATTTTTTTTCTAGTTAACCTTTTCTTCTTTTAATGCGGGGTCGACTGGTAGAGAATGCCTGTAGGCATTAACTCCGTCTTTTGTACTTGTATGCAACAAAGTTTTTAAAAAAATAAATATTAGGTCCTTACATATGAAACTGGCGTTTTGTACGGGAGGAACATAAAGTCATTTTTTTTGTAAAACATATTTAATTAATCAAAGTATGCACCGTTGTTATCTATGCACCGTTTCCATCTCATAGGTAGTTCATTGATCTCTTTACTAAAAAAACCATGGGAGCGAGAATCAATAAACTCTTTGAAGGTGGTTTGGACTGCCGCATCGGAGTTGAATTTTTTCCATGTAAGAAGTTGTCCAAATTCCGGAAAAAATGGTCCGGGGGGTACGGTGGATGTCGCAGACATTCCAATTGTAGCTCATCTAACTTAGTGGTTGTTTGTTGTGCAGTGTGTGGTCTTGCGTTGTCGTGAAGCAACAGTGGCCTAGAGCGTTTGACTAATCTCGGTTGTTTAGCAGCTAGTTCTCCCTTCACGGTTTACAGTTGCTGACAATAGATATCTGCTGTAATCGTTCGGCCAGATTTTAGAAAGCTGTAGTGAACGACACGGGCGCTAGTCCACCAAACACTCACAAGTAACTTTTTCTGAGTCAATTTTCGAATAGGGCAGGATTTGGCTGGATCTCCAGGGCTCAGCCATTGCTACGAGCGCTTCCGATTATCTTACAGTATCCACTTTTCATCACAAGTAATGATTCGATTTAAAATCCCTTCATTATTGTGTCGGTTAGGCAAAGTAACACAGCAGATGACGCGAGTTCGATTCACTCAATTCATGAGGTACCCATCGTTCAAGTTTTTTACTTTCCCGATTTACTTCAAGTGGATTAATACAGTTTTATCACTTACCCCGAAGCCTGCAGCTATTTCTGAAGTGCTTTGTGATGGATCCGCTTC
>DWLR01003687.1:0-13146 GCA_018246295.1 Papilio alexanor hazarajatica
TATTGGTATCGATTCTATTTTATTTGTATTTATTGTAACTTGTAATTATATTTTATTTCTATGTTATATATTTTTATTTTATTATTACAATTGAATATTTTTATTTATCATTAGTCATACATATTTTCTGATCTCAAATCTCGTTGGTCTTGAATTTCTCAGAGCATTTTTTTCCCATGAAACACGAGTTTAAAATAATAAATTTAATATAATATATTAAACGTGTGTTTTCTTATGAAATATAAATATGTATTTCATGTAGACTCCGTCAATGGTAAAAGGATTTATTAAATATTATTTTTTATCATCAATCATCAGGTCATAGATGTCGTGTAATGGACTAAAAGGCGTACACTCTCTTTTAACCTTTTATACTTTATCGAGCTGAAGATATGAAAGCAACAACGGGAAAAAAGATAATGTCTACAATATTATAAATGTTAAACAATACAAAAGAACCAAGTTTAAAAACTAAAAAATACACGCAAAGCTCTTCTTACGTATTTTGTAATATTAATAATAAGTAACTAGATAAAATAAATGATAATAGTCAAAACTAAGTTAAGAAAAATGTATTGTCATCAATCCTTGATAATTCTGCAAAAGATTCATGACAATTTGATGTCTTGAAGTGGGTGAAACTCGAGTTCCGAGAATTCATTTCGTACAGAGACAGGAAAAGCTAATAAAAGACATAAACAAATTAAAATTAGAGTGAGGAGTGTTTTCTGAATTTATTGTTTATATCTCGAAAAGCGCACGTTTACACGGTTTGGAGTATTTTCACAGGCCCGTGCAATGATAATCCGATGCAATATATATCGTTCAATATTTACGGACAGAATTTATCTAAACAGGTTATGTTATTTATTTGAACCATTTGGAACAGGTTGGCGCTGTTATCGCTATCGGGACTATACGTCCATAAACGTAATTTGTATGGTCTATTCCCTTTAAATCGGAATATACCTATTTGTTCCAACTCTGCACAGCCATTAAGCAAGGATTTAATAATATTTTATTGTTGGTTTCCCTTTTTTTCTCCAATCTTTGCATTTCAATTTTCTAGACCGTTTATTGGAAATTTAAATTACTACGTATGAAAACAAATAACGTAATAATGCTTTATCGTACGGCCTACGAGTCTAGTGTCGAATCCTCCGTTTAATTATTGTCGAGTACCATTTCCCAACGCAAACTTATTTTTTCGTCGTCATTCTAGTTTTCAAGACTCAAATACGATGCTCAAAGGGTCAATTATCTTGTAATTTAAAATTTCCTTAGGCCACTTTGAAAGATTACCTTATATTTTAATTGGATTTTTTAGCTTCTGATTAGAAGTCAGACTACCAAACCACTCGATTGTACGTGACTATATATCCAAGCTGTCAGGTAGATGTATTGTCATACAAAGCTAATCGGCCGTAGAATAGTTTCGGAGCTTTCATTGTTGGGCATTTTTCATTAATTTCATAGTACCCATATCATAGATTGGTTAAACAATTCAAAAATTGACATCTGCTGATAATCCGAGCCTTTTGCTGTAATCACGCGTCGTCAGATTTTTTGTGCAATCCTTCGCATTTAGTGGGATCTTTTTTTGTTCAGTCTACCTGCGACTAAGGGCTTGAACAATGCGCTGTTCAATGCTCATTTTTTTTACCTCCGTTCGCTTAGGGAAGGATGTGCGTGACGTTTGTAAGGACGGAAGGATAGGCAGCCTTGAATTCTTTGTCCGGATTATTAGGATACCATTAGATAATTTACGATCACACAAAGAAAACATTGTAGACTGCGCAACTTTATGATGTAAATAGACTTCCACCGTAACCATAGATAATAAGTAACTACAAAAAGTTACAGTAAATATATGCAAATTATGGTAAAATTCCTTAGTAAAATCAAAAAGTCAATGTTCAATACTAACATATTTCTTGTATCGTGTAATAATCGTACTTATTTGATATCCGCATCAGAGATAGAAAAAGATGCTTGTAAATAATAAATGGACTAAGTATGCACATATGCATACTTATTCGTTACGAAATAATATTGTCATTAGTGTTAAGGGAAAAAGGCTACACACTACAAAACAAATTAGAGTGTAGGCAACGACGCGTCTATAGAATCTCAATTCGGGCTGCTTTTTAAATAAGCACAGCCGCTGGCACTGACTAGAAAGAACTCATTTAAGGAGTCATACAAATGATTTTATTTAAAAAAAAGTAGACGGGCGCATTGTAACGCCTTGCGCTGTCGCCAGAAACTATTTCTTCTATTGTATTTCATTGCAACATGGTCCTTTTTAAACATCGACCCATGTTTTTCTATTTCTTCTTGAGCTTTTTTGGTGGGCTTTTTTGTTGAAAGCGTGCCTCCCTCGATGTCGACGCGGACTTTGGAGACATGTGATGAATTTTAAAAAGTGTCTGCAGTAAGTGCCAAGATATGCTTATGACTATGTACAAAGGTGAAGCGTGTGTTCGTGTGCTCATATCTTTTTTTTTCTTCACTTTAAGGATACTTCATTTTGTCTAACCCATACAACAACCCCGAAAAAAGATCAATGTCGATAAATAATATTCATTGATTTTTAAAAAGCATTGTACATACATTTAGCTTTAGACAATCTAGGCTATACTAAACTATGGCGTTACTACGGTTTAAACTACTACAATAAAAGTATTGGCACGGTCAAAAAGTCGAGAAGAATAATAAATAGCCTTCTCATCTTAAGACTTGAGCATTGCAAAAAGTAAACAATAAACCATCCGCTTGATCGCGAAATAAAATCTCGATTAGGAATTTAGGAACGTTCCGCCTTCCTTCCATGGTCCAAACTCGAGTCGGTTAGTTTTCGATCGAGCTTTATTACTTTATAGCTGTTTAACCATATACAAGAGGTGCGGTAGAAATTCTGATGGAAACAAAAGTGAGAGAAAAAAATAACAGCCAAGGTTTCGGATGCACGTCCTCGGGCCACGGAGCGTTTAAAAAAAATAAACGAGAAAGTCCCAGCCGAAATGACCTGCGTTTTTGTCCATGGTTTGTTTTCGTTTTTGTTACGTTTGAGTTCATTTGGAAGTAGCCATGTCCGTTGCTTACTGAATTAACTTAAATTGCCTCCACTGTTTTTGTTCTTTGTTTTAAAATTTTCGTGTTTTGCTTTTGTGATTTGCATCTTTAGTATATTCATTATAGTACGAAGAGCTATTTGTTTCCTTTGCGTTTGAAATTGTTACATTCATTCTCACTTAAGACGATTGTATTGAAGTAGAATAGTTTATTCTTGAATACATTTGATTAAAAAAGCTTTCTTACCCTAAAAGAACTTTTCAATTTTTGATATAAATTTATTAAAATTGACGAATTTTAGGTGTAAATTGTCTAATTGTCTTCGAGGTCCTGGACTGGGAAGGGCTTGGTATAAACATAAATGGTGAGTACATGACTCACTTGCTGATGACATTGTAGTCATGGCTGCATGGCATGGAGGAACTCTGTACAATGCTCAATGGTCTCGATAGAGCCTTTAAATTAGTAGGTATCAAAATAAACATGGACAAGACGAAAGTTATGTCGAATATCCATATTCCACCCACTCCAATGTCTATCGGCCAATGCTCGGATTCTCTCTACAAGATAGCATCAGAAATGATTCGCGGCAGAACGAAAGCAACCGACATTGCTCGCAGAACGATTGGCTGATGAGGCTGAACGTCATTGAATGGTGGCCATGTATGCCGATGCGATACCGCGTAGTTCCAAAAGATGGACCGATGATCTGGACAAGGCTGCAGGTGTGCACTGGATGAAGGTGGCAGGGGACCGATCATTGTGGCGATCAGTGGGAGAGACCTAAGTTCAGCAGTGGACGACCAAAAGCTGAGATGACGGCGACGACATGTGTAAAATATATGTAAATTGTACAAATATTCCAAGTAATGTGAAATGTTTTATTAAGCCCTTAATCTTGTTTCAATAGTGCATTACCCATACGTTTAGGAAAAAGGCGAATGCGAGACGTGGGAAGAACTTGGGAGCTCGGAGGAGGCTCACCTTGTGAAGGGTGGCTTATCCAGCAAGACAGTCGTAATAGAGCCGTAGGAGAGCGGGGGATTAATGATTCATGACCCTTCGCAGCGCAGTGTCATCAATATTATTCTGTTTGTAGCTCGCGCGTTGGCCCACCCTCGCCCGCGCCCTCTTCATACATAAATAAGCGCGACACGTCGTCTTCTCTGATTACATCGCGCCGATGTAGTGAGAAATAGTGTGCTCGGATGCTGAGCCCGTCTTTTGTTCAATATATTCTCCGGAGACACCGAATGAATAGTTAACATAGTGTGCTCATCGCGCATGTTTACGGTTTCGGATTTCTCTTAAAGATCCTAGATAAGGAAAGGTGACGGAATTTATTTGCTTAGCTGTAATAAGCTGATGTTACAATCGACTGAACCGTAAAGCTATACCTACTATATATTTTATGAATTGATACGTTTCGTTTCCGAGCGTTGTTCTTTTGAATACTATTCGGTAACGGTTGATGTTATCTTAGTAGAATATAATAATATCTTTGAATCAGTAGTTAGAAGGAAATAAATCATTGTTTTTTTTTTTTTTATCAATAAAAATAAAATCATGGGTGGGCTACTGGACTACAAATCTAAAGACATTGGATGTAAATAATAAACTAAACACAACTTTTGTTGTCAAAAGAGACAACCTACTAAAATTTATATGGACCACCGGGAGAAAGCCTTTGCCTGTGTTTACCTATATTAATAGGCAAGTCAAAGTTATCGGGATTAAATCTGGAATTTTCTGATTTGGAGGCAGACGACTCGATTTTTTTTGTAGGTTTATTCTGTCTAAGACTACGTCAAATTCTACTCTAAAATTAACACTAAGTCAAAGAGTAATCAAAAAATTAGGCAACGTGCGAGAGAAACAATGCTAGAAAGTCTACCCAACATCATATGAGATAGTCAGAATATATTTTTTTCATAAATATAACTTATTTAGATTTACTAATACTTATTGATAGCATTTACAATTATGTATGCACGTATGTTTCGAAAAGGGTAAGTTTAAATCGAGAGGATCCATTAATATGAAATAAACGGTTTAATAACTAATTTAAACTTTGTGTTATGCATTGGATTCTTATAGCATTTGACTGGAAAATAGGTTTGGTCTGTCTTTATAGAAATAATACATTTAAATAGTAAGGTCTGTATGCATAATTTACAAACAATTATATTATTTTAATAATCAAAAGTTATTTAGCGCTCGTAAACTCAAGCCAAATATCACAATGCTTCATTATAAGCATAATTATACCATAATTCATTTCGAACGCGACACAGGAATGCGCAATTACCCACACACGACCTGAAATAGTTCGACGCCTTTCGACAATAATAGAAACACATAGTAACTAGAAATTACATGATGTCGCTTTAGCCCTGCTAATGATGGAAGGACTCTAGTCACGCGATGCCTTCGGACGCCCAAAGTTCAATCCAATGTTGGCCATTGCTTCTAATATATCTTCTATTGTTTTGAAGATTTTGTAAGTAAATGTTTATGCACCGTCATTATGTATATAATTAGTTTAGTCGATTTATAGTTCAAAAAAAAGTCACTACTGTCAAGTTTCAACTTTTTTAGACATAACTTGACTAGACTAGGAAATAAAAAATTAAACAAATATGAATGACCAGCACACACAACTGATTCTATAATTAATATTTTCAACTTCATGTAACAATACGAGCCGGGCATTGTTGTTGGTGATAATGAAACAATTAAATATCCCTTACGGGTTGAATTCAATGACGTTAAAACGAGTGCGAGATACGCCTCGGTCCTGATAAATGATGCGCCCGCTGCTACAACGGTTCCCTTTTAATCCTCCAGCGACCGTTGTGTCCCGTCAGATATTTGACAGTAACCGTTTCCTTCCTCCACAGACACCTACGTTGGTTTTTTACCTAAATTAATGGCGCTCTCAACTATATCTTCCTTCGAAATCAATCCCAAGCAAATGACGTACGACTAATTTCAGTGAACTGGTCCCATGTGTTTATCAAAAGAGCTTCGAAAAAATTCTAGGGAAATTTGATATGAGTTTAAGTTGTTTTTTTTAAGGTGGTTTGATATTTCATTTCACACATAGGTTTCGGTGTTGATATGAAGATAGTATAATGCAATGAATCAATAATTTAAACGGGCTTTGGGCGAATTTGGTTTTGATTAAACTATCAGTTTTTTTTCCTACTATTGTTGTTGCTTTTAAGAAGGTATAACCGAAAAAATAATAGTAAGATTCAAACTCCTACTTACAAAATAATACTACATTCATTTCTCAACAAGCCAAAATTATCTATAGACATGAACAAAAAGTCTTAAATATTTTATCTCAACTTCAAAATAAGGAAATTAATAATAATCAACAAAATAAAAAAATGGCTAAGGGATTTTCCTTAGACCGCTTTTTTGAAGTTTGTCACAAATATAGCTGATAAATAAAATTGTTTAGATTAAAATATTCATAAAAATGTTAATAGAATTTATATTGATCCATTAATTTAATTTTTAAATTTCCAAATTTCGAATTACGAAGATAAACGGCCGTTTGCCTTACTTGACATCGATAAATTGAATCGAAATGTTTTGTATCTGATACCTGTAAACTATTAGTAAATTGAAATATTCGAGACAACTATTGGAATCATTAGAGATTATGATGTAACTTTTTCGTTTTGTGTGAGCGCGAGCGGTCATTTTGATTTACGTATTTAATAGTAAATTATTCTACATCATTCCTAGTTGATTGGTATTCGATTAGAACCAGCTGCTCTCGATAAAGGCGTAGACTAAGCCCTGCAGTGTGCGATGGAATGGAGATAGTTTTAATGCTCGTAAATTTCGTTCCGAAACTAACGCTCGATCGGCTAATAGGTTTTAATAGATTTCGCCAAAGTTTAAGCTAATTTAAATAAGAAATTAATTTCTAAAGGAAGTAGTTTGTTAGTGATATCATAAAAGTAAAGAAAAAAGAGCATATATTAGGCCTTAGATATAAATACCCGATCTTAATCTTCAGCCAGCAATAGAATTTTGTAAAAACTTTATGTGCAACTACTGTAATATGATATATTTATGTTAATGTCTTAAAAATAACAAGAGGATGGTATTATTACGACGTGTTAATAAAACATTATAGAGCTATTAAACAACATAAGGTCTTTATAACTCAATTCCGATGCATTATAAGTGAATGAATGTGTGTAAAATTGTTACATAAGACGTTACTACATCAAGCAATAAAGAAGTAGTATTCTGAACCCATACTTCACGCATCGCTTATTCGGCTTAAACAAAGCACAGTAGGATGCCCCATTATGGGCGGAGCCAATACCATGCACTGCGTAAACGCAACAGAGTCTAAAGAAATTGATAAAGGGTGGGGATAGACAAAAGTGGGAAGGATTAATGTTGCCTTTAATTAAAACATTTCCCCCACAAAGTTCCTAATTAGAAAACACAAATCACTCTCCTGCGAAGGTTTTGTTTTATTCAACGGCAAATAAGGTGTCAAAATTTATTGTGCCTCTAAAATTCCACTCGGTCGCAGCCGGTCCAAATCTTTTATCTGCGCATTAATCTCTTAAAACCCATAAAAACGAATCTTCGGATCTTACCAAATATTTTGTACGAAATTGATGGAGAGACCGTCACTTATCTAAGACTCAAATCTACGTGCGGCGATCAAAATTCTTTGAGGTGTCGATACGCGGTACAAAAATCTGAATTATTTTTGCCTTATAATAAACTTCATCCTTTCTTATTAACAATAAGATACAGAAAAAGAATAAAATATGATGATTATTCATGTTGGTTACTCAGAATGATACATGGATGGCATCACTTTCAGGCTATCTTAATACTGCATTCTTTTAGTGAATTACATATCTGACTGGTATAAATTTGCCTAGGACTTCCTCTACCAACAGTGCCACTCATTTGTAGCAGATAATTTTCTTAGTTACTTTTCTTAATTTGACCTTTCACAGAGCTCGAAAAGCCGAATCATTCCTTACTAATCTTTTGTCGCAATATTATCTTTTAAGGAAAACTTTTTTCCTACCTTTCGACGGCAGGACCAGGATAACTTTACATCTTAACGGTACATTTTTTACCATCAAGTAAATTTAAAGTATAAATAGGAACATGTTACGTAAAATTTTTGTGAAATAACAAAAAGTTTTATGATTTGAGAACAAAGAAATTCCTTTACAGTTTTTTGTTCTATCTATGCCTTCTCAGAAGTTCTGATAATAACTCGAGTATGTATATACATCACTACTGTACAACCACTTAAAGTGTGAACCGATCATGGCCCTCGCGTGGGCCGCGCAGTTGGTATTCCTCTTACAAAAAAAGCATGAGGCACCCTGTTGTTTTAGAGGAAAAAAATAATGAAATATGCCTGTTTATAACGTTTTTTATGTAAAACGTTGAGAGTTTTAAGTGTTGTATTTATAACGAACTACCCGCGGCGTGTAATAAAATTTGAGTTCGAGTAGTGACATCAGCGTTATTATTTTAAATTGAATATCATACATTTTGAAATATCGGTGTTCGAAATTGATATGTAATATTAAAATGCAATTAATTACTTGCACACTGATGAACTAGCCCCAGGACGATGTTTAGTGGAAAGACCTTTCGCAGAATCAAATTCGATCTCGTCAAGGTTGCGAGAACTATATGTGACACTGAACCTAGAAAATTTTTCGCCGTGTTGTCTTATTACGGTATTAGCGTCCAGGTAAGTAGACAAGCGATGTGCGTGGAATAGAAGGAAAGACATATCTAGCACACGTGAGGACTTATAATAGAAACTAAGAAACAACTTATTTTATTATCACCAACTAAGCTGTTTATCGAGTTTACTATGTGATAAAATAGACAAATCTTTGTATACGGCACCAATTCGACACTATAAGAATCATTCGTAATTTTAATTAACTATTTTTTTTTGTTTTCTTGCAAACAAGTCGAGCCCTGCTGTAAACCTCGTTACAATGAAATATATTAAAGTATGGAACTATTTACAGAATTGTCTATTCTTATTAAGATAATGGTTTCTAAACTAATTTTAAAGTCACCGCGAGTCATGTGAGTAAACACGTTGCGAACAAACGGTGTTGGGAACGTTGACAAAAATACCAATAGGGTGCCGAACGATCTGTCTCCAACGGACGCCTTGCGTGTCATGGCCAATAACACATATCAATGTAGCGTGCATTTGGCCACGCCACTCCAAACATACTATTTCGGAACCGCTAGCTGTGGATACATTGTTCTTTGACTGGAATAATTAATCAAACAACAGAGAATTGTTTTGCTTCAACGTCCAATGTAACCGGTCGAATACTACCGAGAACATTCACTATAAATTAACGTTAATTATCAATTTGGCTCAGCGTTCTAAACAATATTGACATTCTCTTTATTTTAAACTCATTGCAGAAGCGCGAAAAAAAATAAGTTGCTATAACTCAACTAAAATTAATGTGATGAACCACAATCTCTGAGTAAGATGTCACGTCAATCGTTAATTTGGCGCCCTTATCAATTTAAACATTTGGAGAAAAGTCACACGTTAAGTTACAATCATTTCGTAGTGGACGTAACTTGCCTTCTTGCAAAACAGTTTTTTTTTTCGTCCTTTGTGAATTAATCAGCAAAGAGAATAGTCGAGATTTTTTATATGAAGACATAACTGCATTCATCGACATAGATTTTATGTCAAAAACTAACGCCAATTGAAATAAAGCATAATCAAACATAATTAGATAACCGTCCAAGATGCACAACTCACCGTAGAATGTTAATATAATTATCAAAGTATGTCACTAATGTTGAAAATTAGTTGGTAATTTCCAAAAGATATTATACAAAGCCAAGACAATATTCCAATTAAGGACAATGTTTGAAATTATGCAAAAAACTTCAGGATAAAACGAATTAATTACTGTAATCTTCATAAAAGTTTCTACTGGACAGATAAAGTAAAGATAAGATCATTTTTATTTATGACAGCGCTTAAACAAGCTAAGCCCATGGCGAAACTAGTGTTTTATTATTTCATAAATTAAAACTTTACAACCATTATTCAAACATTTAATTATCCGTGGTTATATCGATAATAATTTATTCAATTTCATTGCCGTTTAGTTGCACAAAGAACGGACAGGTTTATTATCTCCGACCAGATATTTTAACGAACTCAAGATACGTCTAAAATAAAAGCGGAACATGTCGGAGCATTTTTTGTTCATCCGACACGCCATTTAAGTCACAATCGTAAATTTTATTGAAATGTCGCAACAGCGATCGCCGCACGAGATGTCTTGTCTTCGGGGACGAATTTATGCGTAATTCGTAAACAAATTGACGTGTTCGGGTACAGTCTGTGAAAGGAGGCTGCGCTTGACGACTTGACACTTCTTTGGAGCGGGTACAATTTTTTACCAAGAGGATATTTATTTATGTATATTAGACAATTTAGTACATTGTCACAAGGATAGTAGGATACTTAAGTTATGGCGTATAAATACGTATATATAACGAGGAATCATACCTAATTCCTACGACGAGTATACATTTAAGTTTCACTTAGTTAATAGTTCCAGCAAGATTTTATTTGAGACTAAAGTTTATAATCAATTGTTATCACAGTTTTTTTTTAACACGTCTTGTATTTCCATAAATTTTAATCAACAAAAAACGTCTATTTATAACATTTCTTTACTGAATTTATTGGTTAATTATTGTCACTGAGCATTTTCGAAATCGAGGAGGACCAACTAATTGAAGTATCTATAAGTGTCCTTCTATAATGCACATTGACAATGTCTTTTTTGATCAAGACAAAGATGATTAACTAATACGATAACTAATTTCATAAATATATGAATCTTAAGTCGTAATAATCTAAAAAAAATTCTTGATCTTAAATTTGGGAAACTTATACTAATTGTGACTGATTTACACCTTTTGTTTAAACAACGTCGCAATAAGTGTCTCATCTATCCCGACAATATTGTATCCTATTTTACCAATTCCAAATTCCATTTTCGTCTTACCTTCAACAGTATAAGTATCGATACAAAAAACAATGTAATAACAATTGGGTAAGTTGGATTTAATGTTTTGTTTGTTGTTTTGGAATGTCACTCGGCTGCATCGGCGAGCTTGTACGGCTTCGTAAGTCGTACGATATCAGATAACACAATGGTCCGTGAAATCTTTTTATTTGAACTTTCTACGTTGCTGTAATCTGTTGACATTTTTCATTGTGGGAGTATCATTTTGTTTCATCGGATACGGAACGTTTTCTACAAAATAAACGTTAGATTGTCGCGTTACACTAAACTCAAGTCTTGTACAATTTATTCACCATATAAATTAAAAAATAAATTTCATCTCTCAGGTACATGCAGAATTTAAATAAACTGTTTCGTGACCTATAGTGATAATTAAATTTTTGTAAATGTTAGCAGATAGTGTGAAAAATTAAACTTATAAGGTGGCTTTGATTTACCGTACTCTTTGATCGTTTTGATTGAGATCAAAACAAACTAGAGAGTAATAAACATGTTTGGTATCTAAGTCGCCTGCAGCGAATGCCGTGCTCTGTGGCGGCATCCTGCTGCTAATGTTGCCATCTAAACGACCATCATGCGTTCTTTACGCCAGCCACACCGGCTGTCCCAGCGTGTTTATTTCTAATCGCCTCTTAAATATTGTTATTTTTGTTCCGATTCCAATTCCGATTCGGATTCGAATACATCTGGATCTCCCTCTCTGTCGTTTACATTCCCGTTAACGGTTATCGTTCACCATTTTCTAAAACCACATCCGATTACGAGCACTTTGAAAAACTTTCCGCTGCTAATTAACTACTTCCCAAGCAATGTTTATGGTAAGCGATAGTCACAACAATAATACATCTCGAACGATCGCATTTCCTTTCTCGGAGTCGGAGCTGCCGAGTTTTATCTGATGTCGTAAGTAGTATCACTGATATCTACTAGAGACATCCGTTGTCCTGTTTTTAGTTATCTAATAGCTAAATAAACAGCAATAGACCTTTGTCTAGAAAGCAGAATCATTCAACCAGATTTTTTTGTTCTTTAACTAGATCCTTTATTACTAACGCATTACTTTACAATTCTTTCATCTCGGACACTTTGTTTCAACCTAAATTACACGACCGCTCCACTACCGACATAGCTATGGTGGGACCTATCTTTACTCGGTTTCCTTTTGCATTCCGCCAGCTGTGTTTGCTCATTGTCCGTTCGCCTTAAATTAAAAAAAGATTCTGTTTTTATTCGAGCTGTCTTCCTCGCCCACGACTTTATGTGACGTTAAGTTCGGAATGAAGCGTCCTTATTGTTCCTGGGTCCGTTTACGTAACGTCGCATAAATTAACTTTGCACGAGGGCTTTATTGTACTCGTGGTCACTTGTTGTTTTGTTTTCTTACATAATAAAGATGATCAACGACCGCAATTTAGATACATTTAACTTTAAACGAATGTGACCGCGTTAATCAAAAACGTACTTTTTTTTACTGTGAATATGTTTTTGAAAAGTTGTATTTGTATTTCAACACAGATTCTGAATCTTAAACTAAAAAGAGGATTAATAGAAACGTAGGAATTGCTTTATAAAACCTAATGAACTCAACTTGATATAGATTTCCATAAAATTACGCAATAGGAAATCTTAAAAAAAAATACAGTGAAATTTAATTCTTTGTTCGTTGGTATATTCAAGTTATATGTTGACTGATGCTAGTGATATCTTTGTGATAATAGTCATTGACCATAATATAGTGCCGATTCCAATTGTTTACAGTACAGCTGAGCTGATCGTTCTACAGATATAATTCTTCGAAAACATTAGTCAAATGTGGTCGCTTATTCCGGTATGTCGTAGTGAGCAATGTCGTAAAAAGCAATGTTTTTATGATAAGGCGATCATATAGCATTCAGCCGGGATCTCGATCGATCGGGATCAGATTTTGGTCAATGTAACCAGTATGTTTATATATATATATATA
>DWLR01003688.1:0-13143 GCA_018246295.1 Papilio alexanor hazarajatica
GAGGTAGTGGTATTTCACCGGTCGAGCGGGCCATTCGTGCAGCAGCAGACGCTACTGCGGACTCTACCACTTTTAAATGCGCTAAAGAAGTAGAGACTTCACGCCTGTATTTCGTGAGATCGCAGTACAGGTTCAACACTTACTCTGAACTTGAGGTCTTCATTGAGTTCGTTGGCGCGCTCGAGTCTCTCGAGGAGCAACGTTTTCTGCTCCGCTGCTCGTTTCAGTTGCTCGCAGTACACCTGGAAAACATGACGACAATTATACAAAAATTATATATGTATTTCACCTAAAGCTAAATAATATTATATACCATAAATGAACGTGATCACTTGATTCGTAATTTTTCACATTAGAACATACTGATGATGTACGGTGTTTTTTAGTATGTCACATACTAAAAATACTGCGTTAACATTAGATTTGTTTGTACATATGCGGTGATGTAAGGATGTAGCAGCTAAGTAGGTGTGCTACGACCCTGATAAATGGAATTCCGTAATCTCTGTTTACACCTGCGAGTTAAGGGCGTGAGTATTTTTAAGAATGAGATATATTTTAATACCGATATAATAATTTAATAATTTTAATTTGTGTCCAACCAGGTGTAAGTTCTTTTAAAAAATCTATCACCGTTGTCATTCATTTTCGCAACATACATTTCATACATCCTTCAGGTCAATATGTCCGAACGCTAAAAACCAAGTCATGAAATACAGAAAAGTTGATTGCGGTGGATTTCACAACAGTAGTCGCAGTAGAGTATGATCGTCGACAGATAAGAAATAAGCTTGTTTATGAAACAAATACGAAATGCGAGGCAAAGTGGCCACTCAAAATGCAAATAGACGCACCTACAGCAATAATAACACCTCGCTTGTCGGCCCCGAGCGTAGCGACCTTCTGACTCAGAGAGCGTATGTGCGCTATGTCGTGTTGAGCGCTTTGTATCGTGCACAATATCAGAACAGGTAGTATGATTTCATATAAGCTTCAAATTATAAGCGTAGCGATATAAAATCCAATGTAAAATTCATTATAAATGTTTAGGCAAGACTTTGTCTAAGCGCTCAGTTTTTTTATGGAAATGACAATTTCTACGAGTAGATTGGGTGATTTTTATATGTGGAAAATTTAAATAGTTCGTATCACTAATATGCTAATTTAGCAATACAATATTATTATGACAGCATATGTTCTTACTTGCAGATGCAACGAATATAAGCGAAAGTTTGCAAGCGATTGTACGCTGAGTCACTCGTCATCTCGTGACGTGCGTTGATCAATTGTTGTTGATTGGACCTCCTCACGTCTTGATAATCACCGATTAGATTACTGGCAATTCTTTCCCTTCAATGCAATCAATAAGGGATCATTATATGTATTAACAAAGTGCATGAAACAGTTTAATTTATGTGGTAGAAGTGACTTGGATGAGTTTAGCCTTTGATTGCGTCGGCTGACTTGAACGTAATATTAATAAAAAGCTTCTATTTAGTAGCTTCAAACTACTAGCAACAGCGAAACACTCACCTGATTTTGTACAGTGAAGGTGAGAAGTTGGCGTTGAAGTTCGACGGGATTGCTCTCTTGGAGAATCGCCGTGAATTTCTCGGAGTCAGGTCGGGACACGAGCGGAGGCCGTGGCGGGCGCTGTAGCGGTGCATCCAGCCGGCCTAAGCAGACGGGCGACGATGGGGGCACTGGGGACGCAGGATGTGGGGGTGCAGCGCTGGCCGCTGCTGCCGCCGCCTCGAGCTGCGCGGCGCGGGCTAGTAACGCGTCCCGCTCGTCTCGCAGCCGCACGAGGTCCGCGCACTCCCCGCAGCCGCCAGACAGCGCGCGGACGAACGACTCCTCCGTGGTCTCCGACCGTCTTTCGTCCAGCTCGCCCCGGAGCAGTTCCGCCTCGTCGCGTATGCGAACTCCCTTGCGCTGGATAGTATCGAGCAAGGCCCACAGCTCGTCTTCCAGCGGGCGCGAGCGCGTAGCGGACGCGGAAGCGGAGGCTGAGGCGGAGGAGTGCGCGTCCTTGCCGCAGGAGGTCTCGGTGCTGAAGCCAGAGTCTTGCACGGAGGGCTGCGGCTTGCGGCCGTCGCCGGCGCCGGCCAGCTTACGGCGGACGCGCACGCCGGGCTCCCACTCCCTGCGCGCGCCCGCAGGCGCCGACGGCGACATCTTGGAGCGCAGGTTGGGGAACGTCTCGATGACGAGGTCGCGGAACTCGAGCAAAGCCCCGACCTCATTCTGGAGCTCCTGAAATACATTTACAAATACATTATTACAAACACCAGGATGATTACAATAACTTATAATTAACTTATCAGTACGTAATATGATAAGAGTTTAAAACAGCGTTTAAATAAAATTTATAAAAATGAAAACAAAACGGTTTTGAAATTTATTTAGTTGTGGTATTGTATTGTATTTATATAGACTTTGTCTGTCACATATGGGAGTTGGAGCAATTTTGTAATCAATTTAAATTTTCTTCAATTTATTTCATTTCAACATTCTATTGAAACTACTTTGATATAAATTATTATGTTATTAATTCGTAGCTTTTACTATAAGTATCACTTTTATTAGCTGTATTTTTATTCTCGAACATTATCCACTACGATAACTAATAGCTGTACAGTTCAATACTTTTTTATGCGTAATTTGTTTTTCTTTGATTTGAAGCATGTTGTGGTCGCCTATATTAAAACTGCAATTGCTCCACAATTTTTGGTATTTCTTTTTCTATGTGTGTGTTATTGTTAATTTTTTGTTAACCCTTGCAAATAAAATAAAATAAAAACAAACAATTGTGTTAATTGCTCTAACACATTCACTTCATATTACTTATGTTTAATTTGCTGTTGCACCCGTCGTGCGGACATAAAAAGCTCTGTGTGACAGCTTCCCAGCTGCAGTAGCAGCTTTGTTCCAACTTTAATAGAATAACACATAAAATATCGACAGTTGTTGTTAATTGTTATGACTGACCAGTTGGCACAGTGGCAAGACACTTGTCTTTCACGCCGCAGGTCGTGGGTTCGATTCCCACACAAGACAAACATTTATGTGCATATGAACATGTCTGTTTGTCTTGAGTCTGGATGTAAAGACCACCGGAGGACGGGCAGCAGCGTCCACTTCTTAGTACGGTGGAACATACTGCGATCGCCAATCCGCCTGCCAAGCGTGGCGATTATGGCACATTCCCCCCCAATGATGCGATCAATGGGGAAGGTCTATGTCCAGCAGTGGACGATCATAGGCTGAGGTGGTGGTGGTGGTGGTGTTGTCAATTTTCTGCTAAGATAGTAGTAAAATAATGTTACGCATGAGAGAATCAACATCTGCTTTTCCTATAAATATCAAATTGTTTATATCAGCATGCGTTATACCTACGCTTTTTGTGTGTCTGTAAATGAAAAGGTAAGATATAAATGTAAGATATAAATGTAAGAAATAAACAGACTGCTGATTAAAATAGAATTAAATAATTAAAGCTCTTACGTCCTTCTAACTACACTAAATGTACGCTTTTTGCCAAACTATCACAAGATCTCAAATATAAGGCGGCAAGGAAAGGAAGTTTCGCGGTACTTTCAAGACTTAGGGGTTCTTGGACTTAGGGCTCTTCAAGAAGAGAGCGTACTCCATACTTAAGGGACGGAAATGCATCTGCAGTTCCATGTATGTTCATGGGCGATGGTGATCGCTAACAAGGGGACTTGCTGCTCGTTTTCCCCTTTAAAAAAGAGTCGTAGAACTAAATAAATTAAGAGTAAATAAGTAAATAACCATTTTATTGCTAGAAAAAACCTGAATACCTGGGGCTCTCACCTAGGAAGCTCGGGTTCGATTCCCGGTACCGGAATCTATTTTGAATGGATAAGGTACGGAACGAGTATATTAGGGGAAGCCTGAAAGTAGCATCTGTGGTAGATAAATTAAGTAGCAAAAGGTTAGCATGGTATGGGCACGTTTTGAGGAGGGAAGAATGGCAAGTAATAAAGTGTTAGATATGAATGTGGAAGAGATGAGTTGGTAGGAGTAGGCTTAGAAAAGATGGATGGACTGCGTGAAAGATGACATGGGCAAGAAAGGAGTGACGACTGATAGAAGGGCATGGAAGAAGGAAACATGTTGTGCTGACCCTACTTAAACGTGGAAAAATAGGCAAGAGAAATATTGCCAGAAAAAAAATACAGAAACACAAAAGAGGGAAAATCAATACACTTTATCAATGTTTTGGCAAAAGAGGGTGACTCAGCTTCGCCGACACGTGGTCAATATCCCGTGTCGAGCTGGTTTTCAATCACCCCCCTTTCCCTGAGAAGTTAACGGGAGTTTAGAGTTTGAGGGGTCGCTCGCTGTACCTCATAAGGAACATACGTTATATGTATATTTAAACTTAACAAATAAAATGAACTGTTTACAAAAATAGAAACCTAAGATGTGTTGTGTGCAGTAGTAGGAATAGGACATGACATAAGACGTGATGAGACAGTGTAGATACCTGCAAAGCGACGAAGGACTTAGCCTGCTCCGAGATGAGGTAGTGGAAGGGGCCAGGTTGCGCGCGCAGCTGCAGGCAGTCCATGCCAGAGCCCGAGCCGCCTGAGCCGCCCGATCCACTGTCCGCGCCGCCCGTCTGCAACCACAGTATAACATATTGTAATATACTAATAAACAATAATATTGAGGCACTAGCAACTCGCTCCGGCTTCACTTGGGTAGACGGACAGATAAATTAAAAAATATATACCAGGTTACTCGCTGATAGAAGATCTATTGGTGAAAGAGTTTTGAAAATCGATCAGATAGTTTCAGAATTTATCCGAAACAAAAAACTGATCAAATATTTTCTGTTTTATATTGTTAATGTAGAAGTAAAGATTTATCCGTCACTCACAAAAATTTCTTCTCCTTCCTTTATATAGGCTGGATACGTATCTAAACATAACTCTTGTAGTATTTTTAGATTTAAGACAAATCTTCGGAAAATACTATGAGAGTTATGTTTACTAATTCTATCCTATCTATCCTTTAGGATTGATAGGATAGAAGTAGTCACATAACTGGTGACCCGCTTGCTCGTTTTTCTTTTACTGCTATAAAACAATTCTATGCAATTATTTACAAGATTGCCTCTTTTTCTTTCTTCAGAAAGAATGCTTTTGTGTGTCTACACATCCGAAGCATACTTTTAATTCTAATTACAAAATACCCTTTCATGTTGGCAAAAACAAAAGCATAAAAAATATACAGCAAAAAGCTACAAATATCGATCCAAGTAGAATATTTTATACTGATGGAAGAGGATTACCTTTTGTGTCTACCCGCATGTACTGTGTACTCCGCGCGTAGATCATAGAATGTAAAAATTGTTTACAAAAATTTAAGGAATACATGCTGTTTTGCGTTTCATAATATGTAGATATATTGTTTCATTTTTTAAAGTAATTTTTAAATAAGTTCAGTTTGGCTTCGGATTAACACGAAATAAATAAAATAAACAATTTCTACTTTCACAAACGTCCATGAAAAGCAATTTAATCTTTATTAGAGGAGATTCGTGTTGAGCGTTACATTTAAAGGTTTGATCACGTTAACCGTAACGAAGAAACGTTACACTGAGCGCTAAAATAAATTAAGATTCCTTAAATGTTGGATTGGAATCCAGTAACGAAATTAGTTGAAAATATTCGCGGTCAGAATTCGATTTCGGTAGAAAAAATTGTAATTCAACATCTGACGAATCAGTAAAGTATCAATATTTCTTTTAATTTATTTTTACCGGAGGAATATAATAAATCTGTGAAATCAATCTAAGACAATCGGAGACAACCATAATATCCATGCATGTTTCTTTGTAGCTTTGAAATTGTAACAACACATAAGTTGTCTGTGAAATTATAATGTATCCATCTCAGCCAATGATCGTCCACTGCTAGACATAGGGGAGGCCTATGATCGCATCATTGGGGTATATGTGCCATAATTGCCACGTTTGGCAGGCTGGTTGGCGATCGCAGTATGGTTCCACCGTACTAAGAAAAGGACGCTGCTGCCTGTCCAGAAATTTTTATGCACACAAATGTTTGTCCTGGGTGATAATAGGACCCACGAGCGTGAAAGGGAAGCATTTTACCAAACGCGCCAACCGGTCCCTCATGTTTGCAAAATGTTAAAATCAGGAAAAAAAATTTACCTGTTGCCACGTCTAGTATTTTAAAACGCTGTTCAATTAACTTTGGTAATCTCTTATGACATTTAATGACCTGTTTGTTAGTCTACCTGTTCTATAAAAATTAAAGAAGTACATGCATGACAAAATAGAGTACAAAAAAAAGATAAAATACAACAATGCTAAAGTGTAAAACGTAAATACGCCTCATAAAATATATACGCATTTTAACGAGATGCTTCGTAAACTGAACAGTAAAATTAATTTTTAAATTTGCCCGTATAATCGTGCATCGTAATTAATTTTATCTTCTGGTTAAAAGCATACATTACAAATATGCGTAGTAAGGGTATGTACAGTCAGATACAAACACATATCATAACCGGTTTATTACGTTATTGATATGTACTTTCTTTCTTCTTTCTGTTCCTTTTATTTACCTAAGCGGGGATTGGAAGATTGGAACTATTCCTACATCGACAGAGTAAAATGCCCGAGTCGCCAGGGAATTTTGTCCAAGTTAAATTCATTTTGTCAACTTGCGAAATTTAAAATGTTCTGTAACCCAACCCTAATTATATAAATATTCTAGTATTGTCGATGCATGTACGTGTAGATGTATGGATGATGTAGAAGAAGCAAGAGGTGTGCCAGTATCGCGCTAAGTGGAAATCCGTAATCTGCTATCCCCTCTGGGTTACGGGGGGGGGGGGGGTTTAATGTTAATATATAATTAGTATTAAATCGCACTTTTTCCTTGACTGTACCCATAAGTGGGCGCTGCAGCTGCCATGAGTGCGGCGAGTGCGAGCGGTGTCGCAGTCGCCACGCGGCGGAAAATTGTCGCATGGCCGACCGCGCTCGGCCCGGACGCTGTTCCTGCGCAGTTGTACGCACATTGTACTTGTGCGCACAAACGTTTCACTTAGCTCTAAGTGAACATAATTGTTTGTTTGACGGAATGTTTTGTGTCCCTTGCAATGTATCAAACTTCCGAATGATTTGTATTTTTTTTTTTGTTATAAACTATTGTATTAAATAGTAAATTAAAAATATGTATACATGTAAATAAAATATGTATATGTAAACGTATAAAAACCAACAACACTAACTTGTATAAAAGTAATATACACATTTTATTTAAAACTTTTAGTCAACTGTGGAGTTTATTTAATTTTCCATATTTTATTTTTGAAAATGTTTTGTTTTCAAAGTAAAAAAGTTTCATATTAATCAAGCAAGCTGTATATATTTTAATTTAAAAATTTTACGAACTTACACTCGCCTTTTCCTAACCTAAACCTTATGCTTATGTTATGCGCGTGGAATATCAACAATAAATACTTTGAGATTTTATTCCAAACGTCTTTCGTTAAAAATATAATCGTCATACATATTTAACGAATGATGTTTGGTCATTCTTTATCACATTCGTCGTATAAAAATTATTACCAGAAATATTATAACTTTGCTCAAAATCCAACCTGGGACACCGAGATGTAGCGGACTAGCAGTATGACCACTAAGGCTACAAGGTTGTCGTTAAATTATTCAATCACTAAAAATTCAAAGACTTAATTGCTGTCTTCCGATCTGCTTACTAAAACGATTAAAGTTTATTGGGTCGTTAAATTATATTGAATTAATTGCGCACGGAGAACAAAAGACTACTTTTCCATAGCCGCTTTGCTGTTTTTGAAACGTTACTGTTGCATAACCGTTACAATGAATTATTTATTAAAAGAAAGTAACGTCCATACGTACTGGAATCAGTAACAAAAGCATTAATAGCTTTGTATATTTTTTATGAATACGCTTCGGGTTGTATAATTGTCGGTAAATGAATAGCATTTTTCACTATTATTAGTAGTATATAATTATTGTTGTTGCAACAACTCTCAATTTAAGTGATCCCTTACTTACTTTATTAGTGATGACTTATTACTGAATACAAATAGAAATAGTTGACCCCAGCGTGCCGTAAAGTGCCGTACATAGATAAATAGATTCTAGCATAAATAAATGAGGAACAATATACCTATTGTAAGTTTTGTCTCATATACAAAAATAACGTCAGCATTTTTCTGAATCACATAAAAGTTAACAACGTGATTTTTGGTAGTGGTACGTGGTTTTAGACATTTTTATAAATTGTCTAAATTTAAAAAAAAAATGTCTAATGTGGTAGAAACCACAATACTTTACTTCGTGAATTGAATATCGGAAATCAGATCGATTTAAATAGTATTGTTGTTGTCAATAATAACCGTCGTTAATCTATCGTTGTTAGAAGTAAGTAAATTCACGCTAATATTGCTAAACTCTTCTGACAAGCTTTCTAAATCAACAGATAAGTTCATATATACGCGTGTAACGTAGTGATTTCTCAAAATGGTGGTATACATTTTACTTGTTAATATTCTTTGTTTGTAGGGTGTGTATTTCTAAACTTAGGTAGGTGTAAACAAATAACAATTGTCAAATAATACCGTCTATTGTTTAAGTGTATATTCGTAACAACTTGATAATACGCCAAGATTGTAATTAAATTTGAAACTTTGCAACATGGCCGTTGTTTAGCTTGTAAATTGGAACCGCTTTTATGAACAACGGTGCCTTACTTGTACTAAGTTTTATTAGCGATTTGAGCAGAATTACGAGCTATTACGGCGGCAATTTCTTAACTGAGCCGACATTATTAACCTCAATAACCTTTACTTCTACAACCAACGATTATAATTATTTAATAATAGAAAGTACTGTAAATGACATGAACAGGTGGAGATTGCGAAATATTAGGGCTAATAGTGTATAGGGTGGTATAAACCTAAATGCGTCCCTTCAAAATGAAGTTGTGTAAGCCGTACTTGACAATTTATTATTACTTAAAATGTGTGTATTCTATTGCTTAGATTTTGCCCGGATGTTACCTATAATTTTGTGGGACTGCAATAACCATGCGGTGTGGTATCTGTAAGTGGTATCTGTAAGTGGTATCTGTAATTTTAGAATAGTTTGTCGATATACTGTATAGGTATTTTGTACTGTGTTATCCAATGACGAGTACGTGTTATCCAGTGACGATGCACCGATCTGTAGTTTATTCCACGCTAACTAAGAACGTCACTTAATGTAGGAGGCGGCCATTAACTATTTTATATTTTCATTAGGTATATTGCAATTTTGTGGAAAATTGTGAGATAACGAGTGAAGTGAAATTGTATAATATGAATAGCTTATACATAAGGTTATGCGTGAGAAAGTTGGTTTTTGTAGATATTTTGCAATTCTTTAACCTTAGTGTTAAAGGTAAGGTAAACACTTTGTTTAAAACTTTAGGGTTTGGATTGGAATGATAATTAGATTACAAATGTCACGATTACTGATCGCTTCTTTCCTTTGACCAAGGCTTGTACTCATGCACAAACGTGCGGTTACGACCATACTTCTCCACCTTGTCTGTTATTAATTAATGAAACAATGACCAAAAACAAGGTTGTTATGAAGTAGCGACAACATACGTGACAATCGCGGTATATCGATAAGATGTTAAACAATGATCCAGAAATAATACATTGTTTTGATAAACATGTCGAGCCGAGAGATATTTGTGAATGTATTAAGCTCAATATCTTTTATTCTAATGAGCTGAAGTTCTCGTGATGTGTAAGGAACCAGGACAAGAGGTACATCACCTATGAGGTGGACCGACCAGGTCAGAGCGGCAGTAGAGGTCCTCCTGCACGAATGTGTAAAAAAGCAGCAGTTAAGGAGGAGTGGAGGCGCCTAGTGAAACGTCGCAGTCTTGACATACAGGTCGTGGTCATCGACCAGTATGTCAAGACTGCGACGACAGAGAAGAAGTATATTGAAATGCCTGTAATAAATTCGACAAAACATTTTCGTTATCAGCGATAACGGGGCATAAATGCCAATGACACATCATAAGTGCTGATAAGAGTTTGCGTACACTTTTTAAGATATACACTACTACAAACAGTTTACAAATGTAAATATTATTTTTTTAGAGAGTCGTTGAATCTTAAGTCGTCAATTAAGCGTGACTTTCAGTGATTATGTACTCAGTTATCTTAACAGCGGAACATTATGTGTCACAACACACTGACCCCAGCTGCTTGGTGTAATTACTTCCTTAATTAGTTATTTAAGCAAAGTCGCATTCATTCATTTCATGATATAATATTTGTCATGTCGCGTAATCACATGAATGTTTAAACAAAAACCCGTTTCTCTTTAAATTGTTGATATTTAAGCCAGAGTGTGTATATATATATAAAAATGTACAAATGTAAAAACTTTAATGGATATAATTTGATGTATATTTAACGATAAAATGATCATTGGATGGGAGCAACTAGAATTTGCGCGTTTTCGTTCACCTCTGCAAAAAAAGATGGTAATATTAATATTACGATGATGGTATAAAGAATAAATAAATAATGAGAGACTTACATTGCAGCTTACAATTAGTTTTTAAGGAATATTTGCATAATACGCTGTACGGTAATAATATTGCATAATTAATTTCACGAAAATGCAATTACGAAATATGCAGTCACTATATCCTCGCTTTTGAATAACACACGTCGCTAAATGACGTATGCGTACGTGCAGATTTAATGTTTTGAAAAGTGGGTCAATTGAAATTTGCAATATTCGAGTTATGAACGATTAAGAATTTAGTAGAGATGCTACCAACCCATTGCAAACGTCCCATTGCATAAATGTTAAATTATGAGCAGTGTACCGACAATATCAGTTTACAATCATAGCTTCTGTTCAACCCGCTTAGGATGAATTTGAACACTTCAATAATCATTTTTAGATGAAAAATAAAACAATCTTTTACACAACAATGATACATAAATCTTCTTATTTTTAAATTACAAAACTACAAGGTTACAACAAATAACGCCGTGTACAAACAATTCCTGTTACTTGAAACCCGTTTAGGGGGAATTCTGTGTGAGTCATCTTGGTCAATCGTCCACACGCGGTTACCTGTTTCTTGCGAACGCGACTGTCGAGTGACTGCAAACTCGAAAACTGGCACGTTTACGTTTGAGTCCCAAAAGGCGCGAAAGCGTGATACTTAATTATGATCGTTGTTGGTGGCACTATCAACGTTGTAAATCAAACAAAATGGTACTATTGCTGAAAAAGAAATTTTTATGGACCGCATAAGAAAATATGTTTCTATTAAAACCATTAATATGACTTCAGGTCGTAATTAGTGTTTTTCGTTGAATGGTTCATATTCATTAACATATCATTTTTAATTTCATTTCATATTCAAGATTTTGTATAACCTCTCGCGTCTGCATTGATCGCTTCCCTTTTTAAAAAATGCATGTTTTCATTACTTAAATAAATATGGAATTGAACTGAATGATGAATGAAGTGGAATGAAATGAACCAAGTTTTTTTTGTTAAAAAAAATTTCGAGTTTTACTACCTTTTTAGTATCTTTTAGTTTTGCTTCACTTTTTAAGTTTTATTAACTTTTTTACTGTAAATATATCTTATACACATTGCTAAAAATGTTTACGTTGTATAGTTTCCGTAAATCAAAGTGCGCAATTTTTACAAAACATAAAATCGTCAATAATGCGAAAGGTTGGGATTTTCGAGTGCGACTTTAACTCATAAGAATGTTAGTGTTCAATAACGTTTTTTTATTAAATAAAACAAAGTAGCACCAACTATTACACTCATTAATGGCCGCGTCATTTTGGTAGCGGTTCATAGCTTCACTTTTCTTTGATTCGTTGCGTCTTGGGGCAAGATTTTCGCGCTGATGCTTATGAACACTAAGGGTGGGTCTACGCTAACGAGCCGAGCACAAGCTGAGCGCAAGCCGAGCTTCTCTACTCGCAGTTTCAAGTGTAGACGTACAACGAGCGTACAACAATCACTCTCCTCGAACGCGATGCAACACGAAGCGAGCGCGATTCAAATCCCTATGTGTTCGTCAAAAAACCGACAATAGGCGGAGTACAGTCGAGCTCGAGCCAAGCGCTCGAAAGGCGCTCGTTCGAGGCTCGTAAGTCGGTCTACACTAAACGAATTTTGGCTCTGCTGGTGCTCCGCTCGTGCTCGGCTCGTCTAGAGTAGACCTTAAGACTACTTCATACTAATGTTTTCCGAATGAAGCGCACGTGAACGTTACTGCTTGTCGTCACAGTTAGCTAAACGGGATGCTTTATGCTACGTGAGCAATGATGCTGTTTGCTGCTACAAGAACGAATCAAACTACATTGTTGTGTTCAAATTCAAATCGGCGTCAAGGAAGTATAGGGAATAAAGGAGAGCCGTCTCATCATCTTCTCCATTGATTTTCTTGCCTACCTCCTACATAAAGTATTCCTCTTCTCTGCATAAAGTCCCGCAACTGCAATTCTTCCGATTTTGTATGATTACTCTTTGGATTGATTTATCTCTTAACATCAGGTAAACAATTCGTCTGTTTACCACCTACTCCCAAAATATTATATTATGAAATTGCTCAATACCAACACATTTGTGTATTATGCGTCCACAGTACCTAACGTTAGACAGCGCCGGTTGGGTCTAATGCGACAAGTCATTAAGCCGCGACGTTTGACGACAGCAAAGCGGCTCCGACGTCCGATTGTTTATTTTCTCCCCGCGATAATACGTAACAATATGCAAAATGTAGACGCGAACGCTCAGCTTTAACGGCACTTTCGACATAATAACAGCACCGTAGAAAGACAAATTACTTTGAGAAATGCCTTAAATACACAGTTACCTAAGCTTATACTAGAAACGAAAAGAGCAATAAACATTTAATAGACGTTATCGTATAAAATAGATTGACTGACCGGTTGGCGCAGTGGTAAAGACACTTGCCTGTCGCGCCGCAGATCGTGGGTTCGATTCCCACCCAAGACAAACATTTGTGTGCATGAACATGT
>DWLR01003689.1:0-13142 GCA_018246295.1 Papilio alexanor hazarajatica
ACGAGAAATCTCCATATTTCTTCTAAACTTTACTCCTTGAAGTTCAGTTGCGCAATGATCGAGTGATTGATTCACGCCTCTATTTATATACTGTGGTGAAATGATCTAGAAGCTTCAACATTGTTCTAGCAATTGATCGAAAAAGTGGCAAGTTTATTAGTTGCCTACCTAATACATCTCAAGAATTTAGTGGTAGAACGATTTTGGTACAATGTTAACACGCTCGTGTCCTCGCTCGTGACGAGACAGACTTTTTGTGTTATTGTTTGATCTGTTCATTGTTCGGACATAGGTTCCAATGTCACTGCAAATCTATAACATCGAATCGATAACGAAAGCGAACACTAGTTTAAGTACGTCAAGTCAAATAATAACTGCCTAACTAAAATGTATCTTTAATTTCGAAGCAGAATAAACTACATGTTTAAAAAATCGTCAGTATAGATATAATTAAAAAAAAATTATTACAATAGAATCTGAAAGTGCTTTAGTTATTTACTTGCAATTTACGTCTTCGAAATGTTTCACCATATTAATGTCACTAATGATATACCTATTTCGTATAACACTAACCTTAAGGCCACACTAACATTAAGGAACATGGAAACATATAATGAAAAATGTAGCTCTTTTGAAAAAAAAAAATTACTTAGTTGATGCTAAAAGACGGCCTGCAGTATTCTCGTAGAATTTTAAAGCATATTTGTATCTGCATATCCACAAAGCCACACGCTAAAAATTAAAACATCGTTATGCAGATGTATTCCTTTAAATAATTGGAAGTATGCATAAACATAGAAAAATGAAGGAAAGAGATCCACAGGGCGTGAGAGAGAGAGAGAGAGAGAGAGAGAGAGAGAGAGAGAGAGAGAGAAAATATAATATTCAAGAGAAAAAGACATAGAAAGATAAACTATTCATTTTTTTTTACATCACAACGATTATTCCTATAAAATGTACGTAGTAAATTAATAAACATAGAGTAAATTAGCTTAAAGAAAATGTTGAAATAGAAAGTTATCGTTCTTGTTCAATAAAGAAAAGGACCGTAACATTAAACAACGCCGGTGATCATTATATTACGACAGGCAATTAAGTGTCCGCCATACTCAGATGGGTGAGTTATAAACGTTGGAAATAGCATGGACACTCTACTTTATGTGTTCAATTAAGCGCAGCAAAATAAATCCGTACCTGTTCACAATGCGAGTACATCCCCTCGTTTCAACTACAACGCTAGCGGAAATGCTTTTCCTGTATTATGTCCGTTCCAATGTTATTTCTTGTTAATCGAAAACGCGTGAACACATTTTACTACAGATAATAGAAGTTGATCAATATGAACCAATGAACGATAAAACTACAAGCCCATATTTTATTTTGTATTATGTCTTTTTTTGTAACAAGCTCACGTCTTGACCACAACACAGGGTATCCCTAGTATGGACACCAGCTGACCCGCTTAACAATTGTAAGCCTAACTATGTTATTGAATGTTGTTGTAGTACTATATAATACAATAACCTGTAAATATAATGAATATTACGAACAATACTAAAATCTGAAAGTTACGTATAAAATTTCAAAAAGATACCAATTGTTATTTTTAAGAAAAGATATAGGTGTCGAGCAAATCATTAAGTATGACGACGTAATTAAGTTGCAGAAAGGCTGTTCTCGTAAATAATGTTATTTGTCAACGACAATAATGTAATAATGTACAGTGGGCTCCAAAAGTTAGTTGAAATTTACTTATATAGATTTTATATCGTACTGTCTTTATGAAAGATTATTTAGCGAACTCATATACATGTTATGGTTTCGGGTTGTATGTAGTATGATATTCTAAAACACGTCTTTGGATAACAATACTGCTGCGTCGGCGAAAACCTAAACAATGACTTAACTTACAAAAGTAGTGCGCTATATATACCTACTATAAAACATGGAGGTGGTAACGTGATGGTGTTCTTCTCCTGGTTTGGATTAGGAGAATTACAAATAATTGAAGATAGAATGACATCTCAGACATATTGTGAAATTTTGAGCAAAAATTTGCAAAAAATCTGCTAATGCAATGGGATTAGGTCGGAACTTTTTTTCAACAGGATAATGTTTAGGACATTGTGCTAAAAAAAACGAAGCAATATTTAAAGAAAAATAGAATAAAAACACTAGAATGGCCTTCTATGTCGCCCGATCTAAATCCTATTGAACATCTATGGGTGAATTAGATCGTCGAATTCCTGTGAGTTCAAGAAAAATAATTAATATGTTCAAAAGTGCGATCTTGGAGACTTGGTCTAAGATATCTCTAAATACTCTTCAAAAATTAGCGGAATCAATGCCAAAAAAACTCATTGCCGTTCTTTACAATAAGGGTGGATACAGATCATATTGAAAAAAATATATATAATATTTACAAAAAAAAAACAATATAATTTCAACTTACTTTTGGCGCTACAAAATTAGAGAATTTGATATAAAAAAAATCCTGTAAAGTAATGAGCAATAGCTAATAACGGTGTATATATAAATATACACCGTTTGTTAGCTAAGATGTCATAGTTTCAAATACAACAAAAAAAACTCAATGTATATTAATATTATTTATTCTCCTAAACTTTTTTACTCAACAATTTCAAATAACTTTAGGAGCCCACTGTATAATGCCATAATTATGAAATTAGTCACGTTAAGTTTGTTAAGTTAAGGTAAAACAATTGCGGTGGGCTGGCTTGTTAGCTCTCAAGTGACGAGTGTAATAAGATAAAGTAACGCCCCCTGGCGACCTGCGGAACAAAGCCGCGCTCCGCCGGCGCCTCGAACACAAAACAGCTCAGCACATAATGACTCCTTATCACATAAACATGACCTGTACATGTTACATGTACTTTTTAATTTAAACTGATAACTTTTGATTTTTGCTTCCAAATTTTTATATGTTATCAAAAATAGTTTATTAAAAATTTAAAAAAAAAACGCAGTTGACTGAGTAACGTATAAATATTTATGATAAAACGTTTAAATTAAGTATAAATTTCGTGTGCCAGACGACATATCGCACGTTTATAGATATAGTATATAGCCATCTTAGAAGTTGATATGGTTAAACTCTAAGGGATAGTGCAAGGGACCAACTTCTATCGCGATTCATTGGACAGAAAATATGACTAAAAGAGGACGTCTGTTGGCTAAATGTGATATCACCATAAATGTCAAAATCAAACACTATATGATTAAATGCAGGATTTTCATTACTTAACTTTGTCAGACGGATTAATGAACCGTTAACAGACTCTGTAAATGAACTTTTTAAATCTATAGTAATATACGTAAACTTTGATGATTATTCAACTTTTATGATAAGTTTATAAAGGTCGGGTTGAAATTAGTTGTTAATATTTACATTTAAAACAAATAACTATAACAAAAAACATTCAACATAAAACGTATCACAAATAGTGATTAGGAACATCTATTATTATACAAACACAAAACAAATAGTACAATAACTAAAGCCATAGTTAATTCAACGACCACATATTAATAATGACAATTTTTGAAAGGGTAGTTTAATATCAACGTTACTAGCAAAGGTAAGTTAAATAGCAGTTATTTTTAAAGCTTTTGTCTCATAACACACAAAACGCTTAACGTTTTTGTTGCATTGTGATTACCTTTTCATACTTGTAATTTTTCCTTCGAAGTTTCGCAACAGGTAAATAGGTTTTGTTATACAACAGATACGTAGTATGATATAAGTTTGATATAACAAAAACGCCATGTGGGACACTTTTATTAACTAAGGCGATGAGAACAATAACTATAAGTTACAAGGACAATAGAATCGCGGACGGATGCTGTTCGTTCAAACAACGCTAGAGGAAGCTGCATTATGAAGGGTAAATCTACAATCATTTAGAGGCAGTGGACATAATTTTTAAATGTTTCATTCCTCTATGATGAATTGCTAGTTACGCAGTGGGGCAATTTTATTCATCGCCATCTCGTTAGTCTGCAGTTTGGACACGTAACATATGAGTAGATAAATAGACGCAACACTTTCTGACTACAGTACCTTAATTATAATAAGATGGATTGCAACCAAAAATAAAGGTTAAAAGATGATATGGATCGGCAGTCTTACCAGCACAATTTTCAAAAAGTCAATAGATATGATTCTGACTGGCAATGTAATTTGTGCATATAATAAAATCGTAACTGATCGGTGTCTGTACATGGAAAATAAATTAGCAAAACTATTACAGAGGGTATTCACCAATGCTATAGAACTAAAAAGAACGATTTTTAAAACTTTTGTCTGTTTGTCTCCAAATTTGTACGCGCTCCTCTCAGAAACGCTTAACCGATTTGGATGCGGTTTTTACCAATTTATTGTAATTAGCTCCAATCGTTACGTGTTTGTTTTATCTAAATCAGTGTATAAAGAAAAAAGTTACATCAATTTAAAGCGATCATGGTTTTAGTTACATAATGCGTAAAAAATCCCGTTTCTCTAAAATTATGTGGCAATTTAATTAAAATCTGATTAGTTATTTAATCAATTGTATAATAATGCAACATTTTAGGTAACATTTTGGCAAAGGTAACATTTTTTTTTCTGGAAATAAAATGCGTGTTTTTTTGTTTGTTTTTTTTTTCGTAAACCCTACTTAACCGATCATCATTAATCTTTGAATACATATTCTTTAAGATATTGGGATAGATATAGGATAGTACTCATTACAAAAAAAAAATTACGGAGGGTAAAAAAAAATCATTAGAAATGCGAATGTTTGGATGGACGTTTGTTACCAGGTTACTCCACACCAGCTAAACAGATCTGGACAAAATTTAGCACAGAGATAGATTATAGTCTGGAACATCACTTAGGCTTTTATCCTGGAAAAATGTAGGGTTTCCAGGGAACGTTTTTCACTCAGATATATGTATATGTTTACATATAGATACATCAATAATTAATTCCACGCGGACGAAGTCGCGGGCAACAGCTAGTACTAACTAAAATAGCAAAGCTTTTTCTATTTCTAAGGTAAATTAGTGGATACGTATTATGTAAACAATTATCAACTAATCAAGATGAGCAGAGGAGATTGCTTACTTCGCTTTCGTTATTCATAAGCAATTATTGCCCACCTGCATTGTATAGGTACTCTGATTACCCCAAACTTAATTAGAAAAATCGGGCTGAGATTGGAAAAGGACAAATTATTTATTATTTATTTTATTAATATTAAACGACCCTATCTATCTTTTAGTTTTTGATAAGAAATGTAGCTATTAATGACTTGTAAGTACACCATTATACCTTTTACGAATGATAAACACGGGAAAAGTGGGCGAAAGGTAAAAATTTTAAGAACTCAGTCAAAGCGTCCGAGTGCTACAAAGCAAAAGTTGAATAGCATATAGTATTTTCATTAAGAAATAGTTTTACATCCTCAAAGGGAATGGTGATGTAATTAAGAAGTGCAGATAGTTTTAAAATGTCTGGAACAGTTTTTTTTAAAGTTCTTATAAATGTGTAATGTTAGGTTTCCTCTTAATATATACACATATTAACTAAGTTGACAAGTTAGTTTCCATAATAGCTGTTGTGTATGCTGTATAAAGACTGAATTTTTATAATGTGTTGTTGTATTGATTCCGTTTGTCTCTATCCGGCGTTTGACGATTTCCCCACCATTCGATTATGGCGGGAGATCGAGCGAGGCAATCGTGATGGCGGGCAGACTAGAATCAGTATGAAGCGAGAACGGAAGGAAGTAACAAATTGTGTAAAATAGCCCAAGTGAAATTGTAATATAAAATAAAGTACTGTACAGTGAAGCAGAGTTTAACTTCCCCTAACCTAAGATCCTTTTAGTAATATTACATCTTATTTCTTTTATCACTCTGGCGAAATAGATACTTTTATTAATTATGTTTTAATTCGTGGTATTTTTTTCGTAGTATTGTAAAATAAAAACGAAACGTTTTCTAATAATTCTTTAACTTCCTTCTCCTTCGTTAACTAAGGGTAACTCGTCCACATTATTGATGGTCTCGTTTCTTCTAGTCTTATGGTCAAAGCGCCGAATTGTACTATTTTTATCTAATTCCAAGAAACATTTATTACATAAAGTTCTCAAAATTGTTGATTACCAGATTACAGTGTATTTTCATATTTTATGGATATTTTTACCACTCTTTCTTTGGTGCATGGTGAGTGTCAAATTTTGTATTTAATTATTATAAATCAACTGCCCCCTTAGGTTGTATGTAATACGAAACTGTCACCATAACTAAAAAAATATGAAAAACACGAAAAAACTAAACTTACCATCACTTTTAATCACGTCTTAATCACTACATACTATAAAATAGGTATTAATATTTTCCGCGGCTTTCGCCAATACATAGTGATTCATGATGAAGGTTTAGGTGTATAATTTGGTTTAAAGTTAATTGGTCGAAATATGACGAAAATTGTTGAAAACGTTGGAAAAAGTCAAGCCGCCTGGGAACTTTAATCGAAAACGCTGCCTAATCCTTTTGAGATATAGAAACAAAGTATAGTGGGATATTTCTCTATTACAGGTCTACATAAAATGTTTGCAATGGCATATCTCTTTTACGAGTGACACAATATTTTTTTTAATTAATAAAAATTCGTATGTTATTTACGCTATTTTTTTTTATTTTAGATTATATCTATCTTTAACAATAGATCATTTTGACAAATATTGGATTGGCAACTAAGTCGTTACCGCTTTTGTCGGTAGATTCACTCTACACTTTCTTTTGTTTTGTTAACGTGGTCAGAGCATCTAAACTATATTCTTTTCTTACTGTGTGGACTTCTACTTTTAATTAGTAAAAAAAATATATATATCGATTAGTTATTTAGTTTTGTTTTTATCCCAATTTAAAAATGGGAAAACAGGACGTGCACTTCCGACATATTTTATTGTATTACTTCCGAAAAGGCAAGAACGCATCGCAAACAAAAGCAGCAAACGCAGCACAAAAGAAGTTATGTGCCGTATATGGAGATGAAGCCTTAAAAGAAAGGCAATGTCGAAATTGATTTGAAAGATTTTGTTCTGGTGATTTTTCACTGAAAAATGCACAACGATCTGGCCGCCCAGTCGAAGTGTCACAGCACAACACGAGCAATGAAAAAAAATTAAAAACCTTTGGTTATGTCAAGAAACTTGATTTATGGATACCTCACCAGCTAAAGGAAATTAATTTGACGCAACGGATTAGCATCTGTGATTCGCTTCTGAAACGCAAATAAATGATCCATTTCTGAAAAACCTAGTTACTGGCGACGATACGACTGGATAGTTTATAAAAATGTTACCCTCTTGCTGGTATCATGGGTGAAGCCAGATCAACCAGCCCAAACAACATCAAAAGCAGAGATTCACCAAAAAAAGATTATGCTGTCAGTCTGGTGGGATTACAAAGGAATTTTTTATTTTGAACTCATGCCACAGAACCAAACGATCAATTCAAATGTGTATGTTGAACAAAACGACAAACTGAACGATGCAATTAAAGAAAAGCGGCCGGTATTGTGAAATCGGAAGGGTGTTGTTTTCCATGATAACGCAAGGCCCCACACATCTTTGGTCACTCGGCAAAAATTATTGAAACTGGGTTGGGATGTTTTGTCACACCCACCATATAGCCCTGATCTTGCGTTTTCGGATTATCATTTGTTTCGTTCCATGCAAAACTATTTAAATGGAAAAAACGCGGATGACGTCAGATCACAGCTAATTCAGTTTTTTAATAGCAAAGACCAGACATTTTATGAACGGGGAATTTTTACACTGCCAGAACGATGGAAAAAGGTCATCGACAAGAATGGGCAATATCTAATTGAATAAAGTTATATTTTTTAACAGAAATTCTGAATTTTCTTTCTTATTTGAAATCGGCAATGACTTAGTTGCCAACCCAATAGTTTAGAAAATATATTAAAGTACTTAAAACTACGCAGCAAAAACAAAGCGTGGCACGCGGGCAGGGCGCTACTAAAACTAAGTCCCTTCTGTTTGTCGATTATTATATAGTTTTCAATAATAGACGGAGATTACCTAGGAAAAATTAATAAATTAATTTATGTACGTGGTATGTCAAAAAAAATATATATATAATATGCTCTGCTATCCGTGCGAAACCAGTCACCTCTTTCGCTAGTATTGTGATTATAAAAATTGTAAAATGTTTATCGGACAAGTACGAAAAGAAATAAATTGTCGTGGAGACATGAATATGAAGATAAGAAGTTTTCGTTCGCTCAATATCTACGTGTATGAGTCAGTTTTGCTCAAAATTGGCAACTGTAGGGAAGGGAAGGCGAATATCGAACGATCTCGAATATATGGAATACTGCGAGACGTAAACTTGTATTACAACGTCAAGCCTATCTGTGTACTAATGGCCTATACATGCGATAAGTGAGCGGTTCCAAGCTACCGTAGTAAAGGAAGAGCAAGCATCGAGCGGGCCGACTCGACAGTACTCCATGCAACCGTTCCCCGCGCCGTTTTATCTACGACATAAACAATGTTCGAATAAAAATGAACCGCAGTAAAACCCTTCCGGCCTTTCATATTTCAGCCTTACATAACGTTCCTTACGTGGTTTACGATGTTAGAATACAAATAAAAGGTAATGCTCCTATATGGTTTACATCTAGTTATGTAAACACATTACAGTAAATTAAATAATTTCTTATTAAAACACTGCTCGCGATTAAAAGATCACCCGTGGATGGTTATACAAATATATTTTGTATGAAATATGTTTTGTTCGACTCCGTGGAACTTGAAAAACTGTGCGTTTTGAACACTTAGCCGCTTCACTTCTTAGTTTTGACCTCACTTGCACATAGTTGATCCGTATTATATTACAGGTTTGGAATTCGTAAAAACAAAAGAGTAGTGTAACATTAATTACAAGCAAGACAGTGGGTACCTCGAAAACTCTTGTATGTATCGGCAGTACCGAACCATAGAATACGTAAAAATTTATACATTTATGCATATTTTCTTCACGTTTACCAGATTCATATCAATATTATATATATGTAGGAAATGGGATATCTCGATTGTCAAAAGTCCATTCCCACATATAGATAGGTAGATATAAAACTGAGATATAAGAGCCCTACGTAGTCTATTACGTTTAGCGTGATCCTAACACCATACGCATAGTATTATGTGATGCACATCGATCAAACCCTGTTCTAAGTTATCGGCCTATACCCTATTATCACAGGACCATCGCGCAAACAAAATATTCCTTTTGCCCAGATCACGTGCGAGGGATGTACATATAGTTTGTTGTAGTTAACCCTAGTTTCCTGGAATTTGTAACACTCTTTCAAGTTACACTATTAGTGGTATATCGATCCTAAGAAATTACAATGGTCTTAATACAATTGAAGAGGTTTTGTATTATGCTATTTTAATTTAAATGTTACTTTTCGGACCCGGATATCAAGCCAATTGTAACAAACCGGACAATAATTCTCGCAAACTGCGCTTATGTAACAAATAATTTATACTATTTAGGAATCGAATTATATCGAACTGCGATCATCAACAATCATCAATAAAGTCTTAGTTAATGACCCCGCATATTACAAAATAAAAAAAAAACAACTTACAAAACATTATACGAACACTTTTTTGGAAGACGCCAGTAGAATAATAAAGCTTGTAAAAAGAAATTGCTTCAGCCGATTACAAATCCGAAGAGACTTCCATAATTCAAACGGTGCCCGACCTTTCCACTGCTGAAGAATTTATCTGTAAAAGACTTAATTGAATTTACTATTACAAATGATTAATAGAACGTTCTATTACTTTGCAGAGGCCGAGTATTATTATGATAAAAAGAAAAAAGAATCAAAACAATCCGAGAAAAGCTACTAATCCAAATGTTTTATTAGATACGAGTAGTAGATACTCTGTTTATTAAAAATGATTTAATTATTGAATCCATTTAGGACGTGATAGCGGAATAAAAAAAATCAAATGAAAATAAACAGTTTACATTAAGCTAGAATACTTTCCGCTGTATTGTTGACTAGTTCAACTCAGGCAGACTACAGGGGCAATGTTGTTTACGTTTACATTGCCTCTACACGACATGTTAATTAAAAAAGTTCCGCACTAAAATAACTGAACGATAAAAAATTCACCGAAACGATAGTTTTCCGAAAAAAAAAGTACGTAATAGAAGACGAAAAAGTTAAATTAAAACCGAAATTTATTTTGCAAAAATAAATGAAGGATCAGCCAAATGACGCCAGTTCTATTCAAACACAGTCACTTTTCACCCAAGTACGAGTATGTATGGACCAATATAAAGTTTATTGCGCATTTGGGGCTCGGGATTTCACAAGGATTTAAAACACACAAATGCAAAACTCCAAATACTTACCGTCTTCATACTAAAGGCTACTTTGAAAAATATAGCACACGCTTGTTGAAAACTAAAAAGAAACATCGTAGAATATGACACTATGATATGTGTAAATTTTATGCAGTTTTCTCAGTTTTATAGTGGACATATAAACAATAGACGTAAGAAATGGAAAAACGCGCAACCCTTCTCGATTACATATTTTTCCTGTGCCTTTCAAAATGTAACACGATTTTAACGTTTGTTACATCAACCTTTCGATGTCATAACTCAAAGGGTAAATAATTTTTTTTTTATATTATTCCAAGGGAATATCTTGTATAATAAAATGTAATCAGCACTAACATTTGATAGCAATAACCCTCCACTTCTGATCTTAGAAAAAGAATATATAAGCCTGGAAATCATTATTTGAGCCATACATATGCCACCATGCGTGAGTATTGGAAACATAATTGATTACATTATAGTGGCGCTGCTACCTCTCTTACGTTAGGCATCTAGTATGTTTGTAATATTTTTAGGTTTAAATATGTAGTGATAAAGAGTCGAGTGCAACGACTTTTATCACTACATATTATCAACTGATTTTCACCAATGGATGGAGTAATTCGTGAAGGATTGTTCGGGTATAAAATTCACTAGTTAAACCAAGCATACGTTGCAATGCTACGTAATATTTAAAAAAAACATTAAAAACGAAAAACACTTTTTTATTTGCAAAGATACAGATTTTAGGCCACAAACCCTAGCAAGCGTCCTACAGTCTAATCGATGGTTTAGGAAAGCATAGAGGACAAACATTGATTTTTATTACATAGATAGATTATGGTATCGTACAAATTGGCTGAAATATGACGATGATTGTTAAAAGTAACGTAATAAGCTCGAACAAGATAAGACAGTAAAAAAATTGGCGTATATACTCTGCAACCCGTGTGAAGCCGGAGCGGGTCACTAGTTCTTAATAAAATCAGATTCTGACAGGTAACAAAGTAGTTAAAGAGTTTAAGCTAGATGTAATTTAATTAACACAGTACATAGTGTCAAGTAGTGGCACATTAGAGCTAACGCAAGCTGGTGACCAATAGTATTATGTTGCAAGTAATGAGCAACCACATAACACAACGCGCTACCTTATTATTAAACAAGCTATTATAATGAACACGGTTGTTAATACATTGTACTATACTTTGATACAAATTAGTCTAGGCAGACATTATTGGACGGACACCAAGCAAATTTGAACCAATGATTTATTTTAAATGCTTAAAGCCCGAAGCAAAGAAATAGTTTCTTTGTTTCACTTATCAGAATTAAATAGTAATACCTATAATTTAGTTCCTATAGGAATGTAAGTACAGTGTCATTGCATTTGCATTTATCCATCATCCATTTCAAACTATGATCGTTCACCTGCTGGACAAGGCCTCCCAGATTGATCGCAGTATGTTCCACCCGTTCTGCCCGTTCTTCGGTGGTCTTTACATCCAAACACAAGACATGACAGACATGACACACAGGCATGTTCATGCACACAAATGTTTGTCCTGGGTATGAATCGAACCCACGACCTGCACCGTGAAAGGCAAGCATCTCACTAACCGCGCCTACCGGTCCGTCCAAATTAATAAATTAGGTATTGGTTACTTAATCACAAAATGTATAGTTTACTACTGTACAATTTTAGCGATTTTTGTAATGTGGGCCAAGTCTTTATTGTCCATAAACTACAAAAGCATTGTAAAATAAAAACAAAACAGGAATACAGAAATTTTTAGACATCGGAATATTGGAAAAATGCTGATGGACCGTTCTAAACATTTCTATTCGTATATTTCAAGCGTAAATACAAAATAACAAACATGCTATTTCTGTTCGAAGGTAATAATTACTGGCACTAATGTTGTTATGTAGTTGATGTACTTCTATAGAATTTTGACTTCTATAGATCGTGTTTAAATTGGAATAGACCATTATGTTATATACATTTTTTGTTTTTATATATTCCTCTGATATAGAACCAAGTAAAAGTTTAGCTAGTAACCAGGCTGAAGGTAAAAATCGACGCTGCTAAACATTTATTTGGTTCGGGATTAGTAGGTTGGGATACCGACCTCCCACTCAGCAATCGTAGCCGCTTGTGCACTTTATAAAAAAATGTCTTGTAAAAATAAATATTATAATGAACGCATACCTGTAATTACTTGTGCTTCTTAGATATGTGATAATTAGACATCTGAAACAAAATAAAAAGATCCATATAAATTAACGTAATTGTAGAAAATTGACGTTAATTTCATTGAATCCAAGGATATCGGTATTAACATTTTACATAAAAGGATCGTATTAAATGTTCTGTTATCTCAATGAGAACGCGGCAAAAGGCACGTACCGCAATACAGATCCTATCTCTGCACTAATGGTCTACGTGTGAAAGGTGAACATCTATCTAAAGAACATCCTCCTAATGACTATAGCTTTTAAACAATTTATCCTTGTTTTACTTAAATACTAAATTATTGATAATTTAGAAGATGCATATGCAAAAGTAAGAACAAGAAATTTCCTCGTAGTAAAGAGGTGCATTTTACTGAACTCCCTATCTATTTGACAGTGGTAGAGTCCGCAGCAGCATTTGCTGCTGCACGAATGGCCCGCTCGACCGGTGAAATACCACGACCGCACAG
>DWLR01003690.1:0-13141 GCA_018246295.1 Papilio alexanor hazarajatica
CCAGACACAAGACAAACAGACATGTTCATGCACACAAATGTTTATCTTGGGTGGGAATCGAACCCACGACCTGCGGCCCAGAAGGCAAGTGTCTTGCCAATGCGCCAACCGGTCAATCACAGTTTTTCACTTACTTTAACTAAACTACTAATAACATTTAGATTAATTTTTATGTACACATTCTTCTATAAAATTCATGTTAAACGTGCAGAGGGGAAAGGCATGCTTCCATACATTTCTGGGCCCAATTTCTGTTAACTAATTTAAGATAGACTCATTTGAAACAGAAAAATATTAGAATTCTTCATGGAAAATTTGACAAAATTTGGTTTTCCAGGAATCAAGCTATTGTAAAAGTAAGTGATATCGTCACATGAAACAAATAAAAATATGCATTTTACTAGCTATTCTTTTCTGAATTTATTACTTTACTACTTCTACTTTACTACTTATTCTTTCTTTCTAAAAAGAAAGAAAGAATAAATTATATTTTGTGTTTTATGATAGGCAACAATGGTATTTCATCTTGTTACCTGATTGACTTGTGATGGCCAGTGTAGGTCCTACAAATTCCCGTCTCCTTTGGACTATAATTACAAACAAGTACTTGTATTAAGAACCGACGATAACACATTTTAACAGTTTTGTTCTCATGTCCGGCTTAGGATTGTAAAGATAAAAAAATTAAATAAGATTTTTAGGATAATTGATTAATAATATCTTAATTAATAAGATTAATTAAGATATTATTAATCATAATTAAATTTATTTTTTGAAGCGCTGCGCGTTTTCGAATTTAATCGGTATTTTTGTGTGCGGTATGGGTAAGTGTAAAAACTGGTTTTTATATCATTAACTACTAAACGTTTGTTATTACAATGTGTTTTTTATAACTATTGAGCACATTGTAAAGGCTATATATATATATATATATATATATGTTATTAACCATTGCTAGGAATATAAAAAATAATTTTGTTGACTTCCTCGGAGCATGATTATATATACTTGTTATATGTACGTGTTTGGTGAAGTTAACTGTGTGTTCCAACAGTGTAAACGCGACATGACTAGCGTCTGATATGACTTGATTCGAATGTTCTAATCCTGTAATTAAAATGATAATCACATGCCCAAACATGTACAATTTATGAGACTCCATATCTATTACATTTGAGGTGTAATAAGCTTTGTTAAAAGTAAATGTCAAATATGTTATCTATGTCTATTCCGAATGGTGTAACAAAAAATTAAATTTTCTTAAGAATAATAATCTTCCTCGGTTAAATTCTTAAGTTAAGTTTTAAGCACGGTAAATTGTATCTTCGTCTCAGCCGAATGGTCCACAGAATAGGCCAGTGTAGTAGGCATTGATTGCCACAAAAATCGGTCATCTGCCGCTCTCATCCAGCGGCCTCTCGCAGCTTTGACCATAGTGGTCCATGGAAGGTCTACGCTGCGTCGACCTGTAGTGGTTGACCTTTTGGCTACATTAGCCATTATACACTAACTTATCTGCTTACTGGAATGACTTCTTCTTATTTTATTCTCTTGAGGTTATAGCGGACAAAAGTAATCTTAAATTTCTAGGTACCGCCTTAGACACGATAGTACGCAACGCTGAGCTATTAACCATCAGTCTAAGATTCTATTAATTGTAAACTAAAAGAAAACATTTCTTTTAAATTAAATAATTTCATAATGAAAGCTTCGCCTATATTAATATTAATTCATCGAACTAAGTGAACGTTATATGTACCTTCAAGTAATTAAATTAACCTGACGTTACTCGCTCATCAATTCGTAGTCTCCTTTGACCCGACTTGGCAAAGTTTTAATGCTATTCTGCGCCTAAGTAATTACATTAGTTTGATAGGTACTATAATATAATAGTTATAACTTCGATAGAATTATATGTTCATTCATAATTATTCAATTGTCAGGAAATATTAAAATAAGAAGCTACTTAGCATCGTTTGAATGTGAACTGTACATACAATTTTTATATGTTCTGCAATAAACAATACTTTAAACATCTACCGTCTTGACTGTTCTGTCAATTTCAGAGTTCAGACGTGGTAGTGACGAAGTAAGTGAGCCGATATTATTTTTTTAACGTGGGTTCAACAACTTCATGGTCTTATGGGAGCGAATCATGAAAGACTGATCTCCAAATTTTATCCTCAGCGTCGTGAATAGTATTCGCGCAACTGCTTTGTGGAATCATGTGTCTCTAGCGTTATTTCTAAGATAGTACGATCTAGGATCTAAATAATTAAACTGCTAAACTCAAGTTTAGGTAGTACGGTGTGAGAGCGACCGACAGGGCGCCACCGTTTAATTTCTAATCCCACTCACACCGATGAAGAACCTCCAACAGGTCTGAAACTAATAGGCACCTACACCGAACTACCTCAATTAGTTAACAAAGTCTCTTGAAAGTTTTAAAGATCTAGGAACTGTTAAGAAAAGAGTTGTCTCCTTCCTTAAAGGCAGACAAGACAGGACAGCTTATCTGTCTCTACTTCTTTACCCTTATAGGTTACAGAAATTGTCACAAGTCGCAACCTACCTACTTAAAGCAATTCCTATTGAACAAATCAAACAAAATGTTTAGGAAATTCTATAAAAACATACTAATCATTTGCATTCGCCTCGGTTACGTTACGCTTCATTGAAAAATACTCTAAGGGACATTTCAACGATTTCATGAGATAAATAGGCAATTTGTATTATAAATTAAACTGAATGGAGATAGCAGTTGAGATTGTTTACTATAATGACCTGAGTTTGAACTCGACTGAAGTCAATTATGAAACAAATTATTACTTTTTATCTGTCTTTACTGGCCATGTAACGACGATTGATGATATTTTGTTTGAGCCTTTTTCTGATACTGTTGTTATTTTGAACAAGAGTATTATAGTTTATATTTACACAACTTTAACGAATAAAACAAAGACATGGCATCATTAATAAAAAAAATGGAAACTATATTAAATGTCGGTTAGAATTATTTTATATAAACTTATATAAATAATAATATGTACAAATAATATAAAAATGGTCATTAATTATATCTAATATAATTACACATGCAATGGCACCGAAATCCGGAACGAATAGACCAATTAGGGTGATAAGGTACAAAATTAGTTTGATAATAATTAAAATGCAAAAAATATAAATCCACTATAAAACCCTCTATCCCTATTTCTATCTTCTATAATCTCACTACTAAATCTTAAAGACAACGTTTCACGAAATGAAATATTAATATTTTCATAACAAAACAAAAATTTGATGACGTTGTTTAGATAATTAACTTACTCAAGGGAGGGATATTTTGTTGACACCTCTGCTAATAAATAACTGAAAAGTCAAAGACTCGAACTCAAAGAGCCAGCTTACCCACAAACAATAATCACTAACAATGATATTATATAACTATTGTAAAACAGAAAAATAATAATTATTGTTGTAAATAATCTTGCATTTAACTTTTAACAACACTTAAACCGAGCTAATCCTGAGAATCATAGACTGCTGCAAAAAAACATTAACGAAAACAACATTTCTAAATCATTAAAGATGATTCGTGTCATTAAACTATATTTACTTTAAGATAAGAGGACGTTCAACTTATATTATTGTTAGAAACGTGTAGAAAGTATACTGCTATTAACTTTATATGGTAATGTAATCACTTTTTGGGAATTCCTTATAAATTACAAATATGAGCAATATATCTGAGGGGTAGGCAGAGATAACGGATTTCTATTGGTATTGATCCTAGCATACCTCTCTCGCTTCTAATCGTATAATCATACACCAACTGATACATTGTTGCTTTTTTTAATAAGTCACTAATCTGCTATAAGTTTGTCTAGGACGTCTCATACCAATTCAGCTTTACTTTTTACCCTTGCCATCTTAATTCTTCTTCATTCAAGCTTTCAACATGCTCAACCACCGAAGCATACTTCTGCTCCTGTAATATGAAGTCACCTCTAGTATACATCGCAAGGAGTACATCTCAACGATTTTAGTAATATTCTTGTTCCGTTAAATTCAACTCTCGCTTTCATATAGTAAAGTGGGCATTTAATACGGCTTTGAGTATTGCAAGAATCGGAACAGTTCCAAATACGTTGCCACCCTTTGTATATGAACACCGAGGGGGAAATACTTAAACCTGTTACGATGCGACTATAATCTTTACCCGGACATAAATAACTTAGATGTAAAGAAAGCCACTTAGTTACTTTAACTTGAGCGTAAAACTGATACTTACACATCCCAGAAAGTAAATAAAATTAAAATAAATATAACTTAATTGTCAGTAAATTCTTAATTAGAAGATAGTTAACCAAATTTAAACATACAATATCATATTTATAAATTAATCCGACCAAACCAGGCGTGATTAAAAATTTGAACTGACATAATATAGTTTCAATATAAATACATATCCTCCTTGCACGCATTGGCTATAATAATATACAACACCAACTGGTACAATAATAGGAAGGAATACAATAATAGCAAAATGTTTTTGGCTCTGACTATCGGATTGCGTACAAAGCAAATAATATACTTCATTAATTCTAGGTTCTTATATTCAATCCAGGATTATAGTGCCAAAAATGTCTGCGCGTAAAATAGCATCAAAAGCATTATATTTGAGAATATTGGATTGATAAATAAAAATTAGTAAACTGGTACTGTACCCCGAATTCTTAACTGCATAGTTACTACGGTATTTATAATCATAAGATTGTTACAAATATTTACATATACGTATTTTCCTAAACGTCACCTGCAACACCAGCTCTATACTCAAGTCATTCATTTTTTAACACGTGTTGAATAATCTTAGCAGCGAAGAGGCCAGAATACAGCTTTTTTGATTCACAGGTAAAGTTCTAAGTTAAGTTTGTTGTTCTGCTCAGATCCCATAATTTTGATTACACGTGTAAACTTTAACTTGGATTTGAATTGCACTGAATGGGCACTATTACAGGTGATTGCATGTAAGAAATAAAACTATTTATAACATCCTTCTAATTAAATTATATAATAAACATTTGAACAACAACAGTCTTATAAACAGTATATATTAAAACTATATTCATACAATATTTTCAACATGAGTGACTTTAAAATCTTGAAACTTCATTCGTCCTCGCGAACGTTTCTTTCCTGTCGGGGTCCGTCACTGCCGCTCGATTCCTTCGTTTTACCAAAATATAAATGACTCTGAAAAATTCGCACATCGATACATTCTCGGTAACAGTAACTTTCTCGTTCTTAAAAAGAATTTATTTTAATATCCTTTATTAATATATTCTTATTGCGACCACTTCAAAACCACTTTCACCGTTGACACCAAAACACAAGCTTATGCAAGATAATTTAAAACCTCGTTTACGAACTGCATATTTGCACATTTACGCAGTTGAACTACGCAGTTGTCTGACAACATGATCCTAGTCAAAGTGTCACATTGCAGTTACCAATAGCCCATTGATTAGGTATTCCTAGTCGTTGAGACCCTAGATCAAATTATTTTTTTCGCAAGTTATGGAGCAAGGAAATATGAAAGAATATCATATTTAGCTGTCGTTTTGTTTTTGTAATATTTTTTTGGCATGCCATATCGAATATCTCATCGAATGTTAACAGTGATTATGTTTTTAAAACATTTCGATTATTTATCCTATTAACGAGGTTACTTGGTGAATATTACATAAATAAGTTTATATACATAATTGCATAACAGACTTATACATGTATATGATTACAAACATATTCTATTGGTTAAAATCAATGTCAATCAATCGTCAATTAAAATCGTCTGAACCCAGTTTTCACTAGAGATTTTTTGGGTCAATGGTAACAGGTGCCCGGTCCATGACCATCTTAGTGGCCGTTTAACGGCGTTTCATCCTACTTAAGTTCCAGGAAGGCTGTGGGTATGTGTCTTAAGAGATTTGATCCTAAGTCTCCAGACTTGGTGACGGAATGTCCAGCCGTATCTACTTAAAGTACCCCTTTACTTTTAAGTTGTAAAATATAATACAAAACATTTAAAACGTTTATTCTCTAAATGGCGAAGCTACTTTTATATATTTGATTTGTATTAGTAATTTATAGTTAACGATGAATTGGTACTGAAAATGTTATTGGAAACTAAATTCAATATTAATTCTACACGATACCCTTCTGACACTATCCAATTAGCAGCGCAAAATTAATATGCTCATATTCGATGGAATACGAGAGCCAATTTCAAGGGCTTTTTGATCAGGCATTATGTTATTTTAACATTGTTAAGGTGGTAGCATAATTTTCCCACACTAGTGTTATAATAACGCTTCACTGACAAATGTATATGTAATCTAGACAACACTCTAACACAATTGTGCTAGAAAAAGCTTACGGTACACTGCTTTATCAATCCTGGAATGAATCCAGGATATTTTCTCAAGAGAAGCAAAATATTTATGGTACAAAAGACTGGTGTTTGGTGCAAGTCAAATAAAATTTCGTTAAAGATATTACGCTATTTCTGCCTAACCCACTAGGCTTAAAAGATTTAAAGCAAAATTAGAAGCATTGCAATACAGATGACTTACGTGAACAAGGCCAGAGCAAATAAAGTAAGCGCTGCGTCGAATAAGTAAAACGCTCCGGGGAAGCTGTCTATCGTTGAAACGTAAATGTAACTCGAAGTGGGCATGTAAATAGACGGTGCGATAGCCTCCGTGACACCCATTATTGAACTTAATTTAGCTGAAAGAAAATCAATTACGTATAATTTTAGTTCTAAGTCATTTTGTTAATTATAACCACGGCGTGTCTTATTACAAATCCATTAAACCTAAATAGGGTTTGTCTTGAGACTACCAATATGTAAATTTTAGATATATAATACGAATGTCCCCTTTGCCAGCAAAAATAAATTTTAAATCAGTTCAAGAAGTTCTGAGGAACAAACATAAAACATACAAGTGAATTGAGAACATCCTCCTTTTTATTAAATCGATGAAAAAAATGTTTAGTTAATTTTTTTAGTACCAGTTCTATGCAGTAACACAACTAGTTGTTTGAGTCTTTATTATTTATGTATAGTGAACGATATTGATACTCAGGTACATTAAGTCTTATAAATATGAAACGTTAACAGCGTAAATATTATGTTAGGAGTACGAATAACAACTACAATGCACAGACCAATGTTTGTAATTGCATCATTTTCTGTCATCATAATGTTTTTAAACTATTATTTAAGACACATTCAAACTTAATTCTATAACGTGCGATAAAAGTAGCTAAGTATATCATAGGTGTAAAACATGTTTTATCCGCTGTATCACTTGATGTGACCTTGGTTTTACATTTCATAGTACTCGAACAAGCACAGAGCAATCGATTAACAATGCCGGCACCATTTAAAATGTTTCGTATATTTTAATGTACTCGAGCGGTAACTTGGCTGATTAATACGACGCCAATAAGCATTCGCCATACAAATAAAATAACTTATAAAACCTCATAACAAATACACAAGGACACCTCAAACCTGTCTCTTGGATAAACCACTACCATTATCTTTAGAGTCCACGACCTTTACCAAATTATATTGCATTGAAAACATTTTTTTTTTCACTATTATTATTTTAAATCAATACTTTGTAAAAAAAAGTTCTATCATCTCTAAGTCCAGAATTGGTGATTGATCGTGGCTGTTTATGGATATGATGGAACCGCTTTGTCGATTTTAAAATAACTATTAAATACTTGTGACATTAATAAATCTCACGATCGAAGAAAGCGATTTGAATTATCGTTTATCGCGCGTCAGCAAAGGATGGGAACAAGATGCAAGCGTAATTTTAATCTTTTGATTACAACGTGGATATCTTCAAAAGTAAAAATGGCAATATTAAATTAGTACAACGCTTAATTTCAGGTGAGAATACGGGATATACAAAATAAACAGAAAACTCACCAACTTCTTCAGTGGACACACTTTTTGTTGCTAGAGCTCTTACAGCCGTCAATCCAGTGTGACTGAATATGTTGAAAATTGGAGCTGAATAATACCATTGCCTGTTCGGCGCGAATGCGAACACAAAGCAGGATGCTATTCTGCTAATTCCAGCCAAAACTCCTATAATACTGTCCTGCACGTCCAGTTTTTTACTTAAAAATGCTATACAAAAGAATGTACCTGAAATAAAAATTATCTAGTTATATAAAAAGCATATTATGTTGACTACAATTACAGCAAACATCATTAAAGGTAAATTTTAATATTGCATAATTGTATAAATTTATAGATTTTATAATTTCTGGTTAAAGTATTCTATAGGAGAAAATTTATGAAATTGGTTTAATAGTCTTGGAGTTTACCCATAACTTACAAATAAAGCGTTCTCTTTATAATGTTAGTATAAAGTATTAATAAAAATTATTATAACTGCAAACTACTACGTAAACACTATGGCACATGATAAAATAAATTACTGCGTAAATGGATAAGAAAGACGCATTCAGAGATATAAATTAATTATAAAAATATATTGCGCTTTACAAACGAATACTGTAGTCCAGAGCCGAAGTGACGAAATATTTGATTAAATTAATCAAATACTTTGTAACCTAACATAACCTAACATTGTGAAAAGGTCAAATACAAAAATTAAATAGTATGTGTACACAAATGTACTTAGTGGAATAGAATTTTCTACATAGATTGCGCTTTAACTAATCTATTCTGTATTATCTGTTAATTATCACAGAATAATTACTCTTTTGGGCAAGTTTAAGGCAGCTGATTAAGATAAAACGTAGTTTCGAAGAAAAAATAACCAAATTGCAAAGAGCAATTGAGCAAGCAGTTAGTGTAAATGATAAAAGACGAAAAATTTTAGTAAGGGGCAATAGAGAAAAGGATAAATCAACCTTAAAATGTCTCTTTATTTGTAAATAAGTAATCTTTTAAAATTAGCTAATGTTTTGATCAAAATGAATTTGAATGACAAAACACTTTAATATTACGCATGAATCGTGTAAAATACTTTGTATGCGCCGAGGTATCAAAAACCTTGACCTAGGCTATGAACCAAATGTTGTATAGGCAGTTGTGCAGTTTCATTTGACGTAGATTGCGAAAGGTCACATGTACATGCAAACAAATTTATAGATAACTCTGTAATCATCATTGAAGCTGCCCAAATACTGTTTCTTATTGAATTATTCTCCATCAAATTAAACTTTTTCCAGTCGTCAGTGTGGTTTTTAGTGCACGTTGATTTTTTTTTATTTATTTATTTAACGTTCACAAATTTGGGTACAGTTTAGACAAGTAACATAGAACTGATAAACCTCTAAGGTTTGTTCCTAATGCTAATTACATCGATACGTCGTATATATATCGCCGTACACGATTAAACGACACTACCACACCACGCGGTAAAACTTAATACAATAAACAAAATTTCATCTTAATATTATACAATATACCACAAACATTGCACACTAATATGATTATGTGCATAATATTTGCATATTTCTTTTGTTTCGATTTCTACTGTAATGGTTTTCCTTTCAATATCTTGGAATGTTTATTAGCTTTGTTTTAAAAGATAAATGTACTTGTGCTATTGTTGTCAATGCGCTAGAGTTTGCACCTGTGATTGAGACAGCTCTTATCTTGTCTTTGTTGATGTTGTTTTGTTGAATGAAATTAAATTTCAACAATGGGAGAGCCATGCGTTTCTGCATGAATGCTCTGGCTCTACGACCTCACAGAACCACGACGTGTGGTATTATTATTTACATTTTTGTCATTTCTGTTCACAACAAGATCGAGCACCAAATATAATCTACACCACATTGATGGTTGGCATTCCAATTTCGCGCGGTTTTCCCGTAAATTCTTTCTTCGCACATAAATGCACTTTAGTATGATCTGATTTTTCTATACCAATACAGCTTAGCGTCCTTCAATAAGATAGCGTACTGCTTTGCTGCGACATGTGCAGTTTCTCTGATGCTATAGATTGCTTCTATATTTAAAAAAAAATCTTCTTTGTGAAATCTTTAATCAGGTCTTGATTTGATGAGATGGATTTTAAATTCTTTGTAATGTTTCTCACAGTCTACTAATTTAACTTTATTCAATAATCTTTGCAATGAACATCTGAATCACATTTCGGATTAAGACTTACCTATTAAGCCGAGGACAGTGTTGACGGCACCATAAATACTGAACTCGACTTCACTAAAGTTGAATTTACGTATCGCATATAAATAACTGACTTGAGAATCACCTGGGGGCGAAAAAAAAAACAAATTGGAGATATGACGAACCAACAAGTTTCTTTGTTATCATATAGTGTATTGTCTGTTCGGTCATTAGCTTCTGGCTTCTCAATGGTAACTGCAAATGTTGACTTCCAATTCATTAATCTACTGATAATATGATAAATTACAATACATTCATTATATGTCTATTTAACTATCTGGACTAGTTATGACTGGAGTATTAAGAGAATTTTTATCTTCACTTCTTGTAATGATGACAACAAATGTACTATTTGTGACCGACTGACAGGAGTTAGGAGTTGGCGCAGTGGTAAGATATATGCCTTTCACGCCGCAGGCCGTGGGTTCGATTCCTACACAGGACAAACATTTGTGTGCATGAACATGTCTGTTTGTCTTGTGTCTGGATCTTAAGACCGCCGGAGGACGGGCAGCAGCGTCCCGTTCTTAGTACGGTGGAACATACTGCGATCGTCAACCCGCATGCCAAGCGTGGCGATTATGACACATTTCCCCCAAATGATGGGATCAATGGGTCTATGTCCAACAGCGGACGATTATAGGCTGAGATGATGATGATGATGATGAATCACCGTAAAACATTATAATATGTATCACTGTTAAACCTTAACGGATTAAGTAATAGAAGCGAAAATTCGTTGTTTCTGAGACGCTTATAGTATGACAAGTGAAGCTCCTAATTAAATAAACATGTTTCAACACGTTCACTTCGTTTTTACATATCGGTAGAAAACCATATTTGTATGTCCATATTCAAACTAAGGAATTCGTTTATGTTTTGATAAGAGACCCTACAAGTAAGTACATAGCACCTTGGGCGCGGTTTACGCACTCTGTTGTAATTAATAAGTAAACAAATGTTTAACCCTCGCCCGTCGGGCCACTTATGCCCATAAAAACCAGTTCTTTGAATTGTACATTCCTTATTCAACTGTTTGGGAAAGATCTATGTCTTTAAAATTATTAAAATTTATACTATTGTTAGAGATTGTTCCAAAACACTATGAATAAATAAAAAAAAGTTCCAGTAAGAGGTAGAGATTTCGGAGTTTTATTCAGTACGATCCTGTCACACCTCTCTCACTACAATTCGCTTCTCACTATCACCCCTAGCATTCCTACTACATTCCTGGTTCCCTAATCTTCGCATACATGTTAATCGCTTACAGGCTATTTTAATATAGTCCTTATATGTAGGTCAACAATCTGGTACGTATAAGTGAACAACCTGCCTTAATAATACTAACGCTCGCAAAATAAATTTGTCTTGTCATTCTCTCTTCATTCTTCCTATCCTTAAACTAATATTCCTTTGTAGTATTAATAAGGATAAATTAAAAATTATTTCGTTGGTTTTAAAGGATTAGTATAGGATAAGGATTATTCATTTTAAGGATTCGCACATTGATAAAATCGATCGATCAATAATAATAAAATAACGAATTAAAGACGAAAAAAGTATGATGCAAATTTACATACATAAGGCCGGAAAATTGTAAGTAGTATATCTATTAAATTAATGAAAAAAATTGGGGAGAAATAAAAATCGAAATGTAGGTTCCGAGTTATACAGGCTGGAATTTTATGACTTCACCAGGAGGAAAAGTGGCCTGAATACAGGGGATAAGCAATTTAACACAAAGAAAATATTCCGTTTTTTCCAAGAAACAAACAGTTTGAAAATACGCTTGTCATAACTGATAATCAGAAAATAACTCTGTATATAGAACGAAGAGTACATTTCCTTCAGATGAGGTCAAAAAATTCCATCTGTATATATTATCACTATGCAACAATGTAATGTAAAAAGTATAACATATATCAAACGAGCAAAGTATAACTCAGTTACGTCATTAGACATGTAGTTATTCTGCATGCATAGCTAACCTAATGCATTTCTCAAGGCCGCATGCGAAAGTAGAAGTAGACGAGCCGGGCAATTACGCAACAGCACTCGCAGCGTACGCACCCAACCAAATTAACGCGAGCTTATGTTCGGCTGCAAGACACTAATCACATCTATATATGTCACCGTAAAATTGTGAAAATTGTTGTTAGTATAAACTAAAAATAAACTAAGTTTATACAATCTCAGTAGTGATGTTATAAATCGACAGATAATTTTGAACTGAGCTAACCGGTATTCTACAAAAAAAAAAAAAATAAAGCAATCAAAACGTTAATACTGTTTTATAATTTTCATTGTAATGTATTCAGCATTAACAATAAAATAGATCTGTCCTTAAGAGTAGATAAGTGGCGCTAAAACTTCAGTAATAAATGCAGACGTTTTGGAATTTTCAAGCTATAGGAACCAGTTTGATATAAGCAAGGAATATAGCACTTAAGCCCTGTTTCTGAAAGGTCAATCAATTAAAATGTCAATTAATCACTAGTTAATCGTTATTTAACATAATTTGCGAGAAGACCAGTTTATAATTAACACGAAACAGATTTGACGAGGCACCACATCACACCACAGGACCACACACTGCACAACAAACAACCACCTAGTTAGATGAGCTACAATTAGAATGTCTGCCACATCCACCGTACTTCCCGGACCTTGCTCCAACAGATTACCATTTTTTCCGGAATTTGGACAACTTCTTACTCTAGGAAAAAAACTCAACTCCGATGCGGCAGTCCAAACCGCCTTCACAGAGTTTATTGATTCTCGCCCTCATGGTTTTTTTAGTAAAGTGATTAATGAACTACCTATGAGATGGCAAAAGTGCATAGATAACAACGGTGCATAATTTGATTAATTAAATATATTTTACAA
>DWLR01003691.1:0-13138 GCA_018246295.1 Papilio alexanor hazarajatica
ATTGTATTTAGTTCTCTAAAAAATAAAATAATCTTGTACTGTGAGATGGCGGGTTTATTAGTTGTCAACCTGATATTAAGGATTATTTTATAACGCTGCGACTCTTAGAAGGCGAGTGCAACGTGTAAAAGCGCGGAGCACAACTAAAATATACGTGATGACTAAGTGCTAACCAGTAACCGTTGTTAATTTGATAGAATTATATAAAGGATGCGACCCGCGGAGTGACGGCGGCCGGCGGCGGCCGGCGGCGGCGGTGAGTGCCAATGTCAAGAGTTCGGTCCGTCACCGCGCGGCCGGCAATTGCTCCACAATAGGGGTCTACGGCAGTTCTCGTCAATGTAAATGTTTCAACACACGTTCACTTTAGTTAATTTATGCGATTATTCTTTTTATTTTTTACCTCAGAACTTTGACATTTAAGAAACGATTATTTATGTTATTCGAAAGGGGGGACATTCGCAAGTGGGGTCTCATTTATTTTAGGATGACATTAAACCTTGGGTTCCAAATTTATACCGAAAATTGACTTATGTGTAGACTCAACATAAGCCGTGTTCAGTTTTAATGGATTTATAAAGAGACGTAGGAATTAGGTAGTAAGGGGACTCTATACATTAAAAATTAGTAAAGATTTTGTTTTTGTTGTAAAACTCAAAGATTATATGAGAACATAATTCGCTTTGTTTCAACCTATCGTGTATTCTGGATGCTTCTTCAATTAGCATTCGACTTCCATCTATTTTAGTCAGTGTCCAATCACACGCGTAATTGTTCAGATGTGTCATCTACGGTGGTTATTGACATGATTAAAATATTGTGTTATAATTTTTAAATTTATACTCCTATTTTTAATATTTATTTTGTCTGTATTCGGTTGTCAGCTAAGCCAAAATGAATGCGATATTAATATGTAATTTTAGACGTTGTTCATTCCCAGCTTACGACACGACGGTAGTCTCGCAAAGAACTTATATAAATTCCATCCGACAGGCGCACAAACGAAATTAAATAGAACGAGTGAACTCATGAGCGCGTCGCGAGCTGCGGAGATACTTTGAAAGAAAAATCAAATTAAAATGCATCTCTCGCAGGGGCGAGAGGGAGCGTCCTCTCTCCTCGTGCACAGAGGTCATATAAGTTGAGGGTCCGGCGCTGCGGACAGCGGGCCTGTGGACGGCTTTGTATAACACGGGCTAAAACCGGCATACGTTGCAATGCCACGTAAAGTAAAAAAATCTGTAAGTCAAATAATATCAAAACATAGTACAAAAAGTTTTATTAAAAACGGAAAACACATTTATTTTATTTTTATAGATATATCCCCCAGAAACGCATATTTGCTATATAGTATTTTAATAAATACACAACCTCCACTAAAACAAAAATTACTTACCTTCCTTTCAACAACTGCCCTACTTTAGTTATACTTCAGAATTGTCTTAAATTTACTATTTGCATATTACTTTGTAAGGATTTCTAGATATGGATCGAGCTTCGCTTGGCGTTATGTTTTGCATATACGATCGTGTTTTGAATACATATTTAGCATTCGGATAATGTATATCTAATAAAAATATATTAGTAAGTTATTAATCTTAACAACACTTAACAATTGACTATGTACATACATACGTATTTCAAAAGATGGCGTATACAAATATATTTTTTACTAGAAATTCGCGTTTTAACGGTAAGAAACCCACTCATATAGATAAATTTATAAATTTTTTTAGCCGTTTTCGAGACAGCCTTAGGTCTTCTACAAAAGTTGCTAGCTTTGTTGTAATAAATAGAATCGTGAAATTTTTGGTACAAACAATACGCATGTCTCAATATAATATAAATCACATTTGTCAGTAATCAGGTGGTGAGTATAAAACTTCTCAAATGCTAAACTGCTTACTCAACAAGCCGTTACGGGATAGCAAGGAACCAAGTGAGAGGATCTCTAATGGACGGAAGAAAAGAGTATCGTCCGAGCCTTTTACCTTAATTAGTGATAATGTGCCAGGCGTAAAAGATAACGAGGGAATTTTCCTAATGTAATGTAACGCGCGCTCGCCCGAACTCGCCTGTACTTTCGTTAGTGTCGAGTATTCCTCTCAGAAAAAAACGAGTTTTTTGTTTATTTAGTTTAAAATCGATATTAGATTGGGAATACTATTATAAGCATTAGTATGCTTTGTAATAGTTACGAGTACCTCCGCCAACCTTTCAGAATTATTAATGTATATCATATGCAAATCGAAGGTGTGAAATAAAAGTACATTTTACGCCTTCGGTCTGCCGGCCTCACGGTTGAGCTTAAATACTTGCATTTTTCGAAATATAGTTCGTTCTGAATCGCTTTATACAGAGTTCTTTTTTAGTAGCCATAGATGTCATTAAAAAGTTACCTTGAGTGGGAAAATCTCTCTATGTAGGTGAGTCTAAAATTAATGAGATAACCTACCGATCACGAGGTCGTGGGATTGAATCCGCTATTTAGCTATGGTCGTGGAACGGTCAAATTTACGGTCAGTTTAGGTCGCAAGAAATAATATTAAATTTATTCAGTAACCCACTAATTTATTTAAATGAAATTTCATCTAACATATTGAAATAGCAGGAGCAGAGGACTCTGTTGTATTAAGAACCACACCAAGCGTAAACCGAACCGACACTGCACGACGCACACTAAACAGCTTTCTTTCCGACAAAGGACGAGCGATACCGCCTGGTGTGTCTCCGAGCTGTATCCATTTGTGACGTTATCATCTGAACGGTTATAATTGTCTCTTCATTCCAATCCTACATCATCCAGCGTAACATGTTACTAATTTTTTTAATTGCAGTACTTATATGAATTACCTAAGCGACTACATACGTATATTACTAGCATATTTGTCGCGTTCATTTTCGAACGACACCATAAAGATAACACCTAATAAGTTCGAACAACTGCTAAGGTACACAGGTAAGGTTACAAAAGTATCCCCAAGTCAACTTCTTGTCTTCTTATAATTGTCGTAATTCTGAACTTCTGTAACGTCGGTTTGGTTGAATCATGACAATTAAAAAAAAATGTTAAAAAGACATTTTTAAATTAATTTATTTATATTTTATAAATCTGTGTTATTTGATAATGATATACTTCATAAGTTAAGTGCGGAAAACAAATTTGGTGGTGCATTTGATCAGCAGCAGATCTGCAACTACGCACAGATTGAAATAACCAATGAACCTGAGTCTAATGTTGGGCTGCTTACATCTTCTGTGCTGTTGAAACAAATCAACATGTAACATTAGCACTTGAACTTCGAGCGCAGGCTGCAGCGGAACTCTCAACTTCTGGAAGAATCAATCTAATCAATTCAATTCAAATTTGGTGTATTTTGTGCTATTTTATAATGTCATATTAAATACCTCATATATGTATATATTCCCAAGGAGGGTTGGCGTCAGGCAGGCGGCCGGCCGTAACACTATAGCCAAAACAGTTGCAGTATGGACTACAGTAGAGTCCAGGATACATGGAAGTGTAGTACATACTGTGCCGACCCTACGAAGAATAAAGAACAACTACTATTCTGTGCCACAAACCAAATCTATAATGATTATCAGGTTTTGCCCGACGACAAAACGGTGATGTGTGATCTGGGTGTGGTGTGGGTGAAGGTGACGGTGATGCGACACAACCACACCTATCTACACACCCCCAGTGTGTAGATAGGTGTGGTTGTGTGCATTGACTCGCGTCCACTTCAGCAATTTTGAAGAGTGAGGTGTCATTAGATTCGTATTTTTTTTTTTCGGAGTATTGTTTTTAATTTACCATTACTTAAACCCTGTATTAAATTCTTTACCAAGAAAATGAAATTCACTGTATTTTTTAACAGTAATAGTACTATAGAGAATAATATACATTTTTAACAGTGGTAGACTAGGCATACGAAACGCAGAATACTTCTACTTGAGGACTGTCTTCTGTGAGGTCTTCTGAGTGGTATTTCGTCGGTCGAGCGCCATTCGTGCAAGAAATGTTGATGTTGCGAACTCTACCACTATTAAAATTTTAAAAAATAATAATTTATTGAATGAAAAAAATATTGATTTTTGTTTCTAATTCCTCCTCTGTCTATTAAAGGTACGAGTAAGCAACGCATCAACAATTTGCAAATGCTTATTGCGAATGTCTATGGGTAGCGGTCACAAAAAAAACTGAATTGATGAAGTCGTATTTTCCTATGATTGTAAAGTCTTATTTTATGAATTTGAAAAAGTTTTCTTCGTTTTATCTATATATGTCTTAGAATCTTAGAACTCGAATTTCACCCACTTTAAGACATCAGATTTATTTAAAATCTCGCACACTTATCGAAGACCGATTACAATACATTCCTCTATAACTTAGTTCTGACCATGATCATTATCATTATCATTTATTTTCGATAATTTAAGATCGGTGACAACGCCACCTAGTTACATATTAATATAACAAAACGAGAGCTTTGCGTGTGATTTTTTTTTTTTTAGTTTTTCAACTATTTATTTTAAAACGGCTTTAAATAAAGAAAAACAGGGTAAGCTTACCCTGTTTTTTGTTAATAATTCAAAGTTTTAAAGGTCAATTTTGGATGTACGGGTCTAATCCTGTGACTGAATTTTAAAGCAGTTATCCCAACCATTTACCTACAAATTTTGTACACAAATTTGGTTTAGATAACAATGCATGGCTATGGCATGGCATAGGCATGACTGACCGGTTGGCGCAGTGGTAAGATACTTGTTGATAACATGCCGCAGGTCTTGGTTTCGATTCTCACATAGGACAAACATTTGTGTGCATGAACATGTCTGTTTGACTTGAGTCTGGATGTAAATACCACCAGAGAACGGGCAGCAGCGTCCTTTTCTTAGGGGGACATCGATCGCCAACCCGCCTACCAAGCGTGGCGATTATGACACATTTCCCCCCAATGATGCGATCAATGGGGGAAGCCCATGTCCGGCAGTGGATGACCATAGGCTGAGGTGGCGGCTATTTTTATGTACTCCCACGTTATGGGTACCAAATAAAAGGGTTCTGAAAAAATTCGAATAAATTGATGTCTGCGTTCAACTCTTCTAGGCAATGGTGTACTACTGACCTGTTAAAACTTAGCGATTCATATCTTTAGTAATATCAATCCATACTCTAGGTAAATTATTACGGTAGAAAAAAAAATCAAAATGGTGGAAAATAAAAAAACTGCCATACAAATCTTAAAGTTATTACTTGGCACAGGTTAGGGATAGTTTGGTAGTGCTGGTTTGGTGGCAAATGTTGTAGGGACCGACAAGGGTGAACTGTTGAAGATGGCGCTCAAAGGACCGGCAAGCGATCAGTTAACAATGATGCTTTAAATGAAATGAACTGGTTAAGAAATATTTAGATACAAGAACTCAGCGTTAAGAAAAACATAAAAATAAGTAAATTAAAAAAAAACTTTTATTCAAAGCTCTAAAAAGAATAAAATACACTTGAAACTAAATCAAACCCATTAATTTATTAGATTACACAAAGGACATACATCAAAACTTGTCGCGAGATTTACTTATTAAGAGAAATATAAGCATTTACCTATCTTTAAATATGTACATACTTTTCCTTAGATTTATTTATGTATAATTATATTATATATAATATATAAGGTTCATATTTATTGCATTCTTGTGTATCTACACAAGTAAATCTCGCGACAAGCTTTTATATCTTGTAAATTGTGTAATGCAATAAATTGATGGGTTTGATTTCATTTTAAGTTTATTATATAATTTTTGAAGCTTTATATAAAAGCTTGTTTTTAATTATTTTTTGTAATCAACAAAGAATCATTGATTTACAACGTCAAGGCAAATTGATGTCAGATTTGAAATAATTGGAATATTTAATTAAATCCAACAAGTGATAAAGAGGCAGCGATAAACAGGGGACGCTAAAAGCTTTTGCCCGATTTCTCTTAAAAGTTTTATACTTAATACCACTAAATCATCCGACGACCGTCTATGAGCGAACTTTGCAACAAATTTAGAATTAAGTACGAGTCTAACTTTAAACTCAATAAGACGACATTATTGAGCAACATGTAAAATGATTAAACACAACTAAAGATATGATTTTTACACCCTTTTATCAGCTTCACCTGTATCTGTCTATGTTCGCATGTAATGGAATGAAAGTATGGTAAATATATAGCAATGCCGTTAAATCATGATGGTGAAATATCATAAAGTTCACTCGGTATATACTGTTAGAATATTGATAGATCCTTTATCTCGCCACTTGCGAGGGAGGCGGGAGGTGGGAAGGTGGACGAGGGGGGAGAGCACACCCACCAACATCTGCTGCGTGTTTACACACAAAGCAAACATTCCCCCAGCCGTTGTCGTGTGTAAACGTTACGATACAGAATTAGATGACGCTTTTTCTATTTCTGTGAAATCCTTCAACTCGGCGGCGTTCTGCCAAAATTATTAAATGAGTTTTTTTCCAATAGCATCGCGCGAACTGCCAGCTGATGGTTACGTAACAGTAGCACGTCCCTCAGCCACGCACCAATTTACTTTAATGCAGGTGTTGCGTAAAGATACATCTGAAGAACAATTGGCACTCTGCTGCTATACAAGGTGGAACTTTCACCTCACCTCACCTCCAGGAAAAGTGCTCTAAATACTAGAGATTAAGGGACAATTTTACTCAAAGGAAACATTGATTTTTTTTTAAATAAATTCCATTTAAATATTTTTCAAAACGCTTACCAAACCCGAAAATCAAACAAGATAACATTTCAAAATGTAACACCTGTATAATTTTTAATTTCGTGACTACAGTAAATTAAGTGAAAAGAAAAAATTTTTTTTTTTTTTCAAACAAGTGCGATAAGGGCACTTGACGTGAGAAAGAATGGATAGGAGAGGGAAATATCCATTTTTGTTTTTATGCCCTCCTCCATGTTACAGGTATCTACAGCGATAAGATGTCTACTGGTGGCGGTCGTTTAATATCATGTGACCGCTTTGTCGTTAGCCACCTTCTTCCATAAAAAAAAATGTCTTCCTAAATTAGCTGGATTTGATACAGTATAAAATAAACATTTATAGCGATTCTCGGGCATGTAGGACTCAATAAGTTTATTTCGATGTCGGACGCGAGGCACCAGTCGCCGGCGCGGCGGTGGGCGTACCATTTATCAGGCATCAAAAGTGTTTGCGTTCGTCAGGAAACTGTAATTAATTATGAATGTTTCTCGTGAAGGGAATCGGAGCTCTACTCCATTAGTGTCTGTTTATATTGGTACAGAAATTTCTTATAGTTTTTGTATACATCACGGTCTGCTTCAGTTAATAGAAATACATTATCGAATCTAAAGGTAAATTGTAAAAGTACCAGCAACAAGTCTTTGAATTATAAAAGTATTTGAAGCTATTTGATTAAAACAATTTACTAATGTTGCACACAATATGATATCATGTCTGAAAATGTTTTACTAGCGCACATTTCGTGTAGTAATTAATCTATATATTAAAAACTATACAACGACTTCGCCGATTTAATTTATTAATTTTTTTAGTTTTCTAAAACCTTGTAGAAGGTTCTTACGGAAAGAAAAAAAAACATAGAATTGTTCACTTCTAATTCTAATCTAGTTCACCTATTTCGATATGCCTGCACTACAGCAACATGAGTTTAACACAAAAAATCGAGTATATCTGACACACACACAGACGTCTATAATTGTGCGATGAAGGTTGCAATGCAAACATTAGCTGTGATGTCAAACGTAATATTTAAAACATTACACTGATGGTTGGTGTGAGAGAAGCCGCCCTGGTTGCGTCTAATCTTATTTGTTGCAGAGTATTAATAACAGATATTATTATATTCTAGTACGATCTTTGTAAGGAAATTTTGAAGTTATTTCTACGATTTCTACTGATTCTACTTCCTACTCAGACCTCTCTCTTTCTCTCTCTTCCAAGCTATAAGTCCCATTCTTCAACTTTTGACCATTTAAATATTATGCGGCTATTTATCATTCTTCGTACAGCTTCTAAGTGTGGCTGAGGAGCTTGATCCCGCGGTAATTTTTGCATTCGTATTTGTTAACGTTCCCTTTATAAATTGGAACAATGGCGACCAATATCCAAGCCCCTAGCATTTTAGAATAGAGCATTACACGGTTAAAGAAATTGGTGAGCAATGCGATTCTTTGTGCACGCAGGCATTTCCAAGCTACTTTCTACGCAGATCAACTAAGGAAAATCATGGTTTGATCCTTTACTTTAGCTGCGACCCGCATTTATACAAAATCATACCGACCCCGGTTTTTTACAAATGCCAAATAGGTCAGATCGCACGACAATAAAAACTTTTTCTTGCCACTATACGCCTCAAATCGGTTTTAGTCAATCAGTTGGTATATGTGAGAGTATTGTAGGCCATGGTCCCGCGTCGAGTGATGCCGTGTGCCATCGTATTCGGTCGCTACATCGTCGGCGAATTAACATTCTTCCGATGCGGCCTGTATTTTTAGCACGCCCTAGGAAGCGCGTTTATTAATGGTTAAATTATTTCAACTCCTTCCATCGATTAGTCACGCGCGTAGTTTTGCGTTCGTACGTCCCGCTACGCCTGCGATTTCTTATAAACCATCCGAACAATATAATAAACTAATTACAAGATGTTACCGCGGGGTACACGATATAGCTGTACAGTCGCGGTCACAGACAGTTCCGACAATTACAACCTCAATTCCGCTGTAAAATGATAAGGAATGTTGTGATGGATTGAAATAAATTGCTCTCTTAATGGCAAAGTGTAGTTATAAAATGCACAAACTTCAACAGAGCTTATTTCGGTTTTACGATGTAGTGAGTGAGATCTGTCGCACGTCTTGATGACGAAATTATCTTATCCTCACGTTATATCTGTATGTAAGAGTACCATTTTGTAAAAAGAGAAATAAATTTTAACATCTTTTACATTTTTTAAAAACATTTCACACACAAAAAACAATACTATCAAGATGCATACATATACATACAAATTAGAAAATCAGGTAAGACATTATTGCATTGGGCGGTGCGATGTTAAAAAGGAGTTCACTCGGCTTCTGTTGCGGAAACCGCAGCGTCAATTTTCAGTGAACGCTACTCATAGTGAATCTGGGAAACAATATTGAGAAAATTATAACAATTCCGCTTCCTATGCTTCCTCCCTATCCTGATGGATAAGTAAAAAGGAAAGAATGAGGTAATGCTCATTCTTTCCTTTTCACTTATTCTGCCTACAGTCAAGTTTGCTACGCTAGATATGACTTCTGATTCACATTTAATTTCTTTCAAACCAGAAGCTTGGCTATGATTCTGTCAGTTGTTAAGTGGAGATGCAGTTTTATACGATGATTGTTTGACGACGAATGTTTCATTGGAGAAAAATATTTTTTGAAGATTAATATATAATCTAATACTATAAAGCAAGCAATTCTTAAATATACTAATTGACTATTTCGAAAACGGCTCTAACGATTTGGATACTTTTATTTTTTATTTTGGTGTGGTTTTTATTTTTAAATTTATCTATGTATTAAATTTATCTAGGTATCTAATCTATAAAAACGCGAATTCCCACCAAATAAAAAATATTTTAGAGCGCCATTTCTCATACAAAATCTTACTGTTATTTCTGTGACAAAACGCTAGATGTCATTATTTGAAATCAAAATATCTTCCAAGAGAGATGAGTTTACAATGGCAGCTGGCAATCTCAATTACTTTAATGTGGTAAAGATTAAGAGTAAGGAACATTGTTCAGATGTACGAGCTTCATCCATATAAGTCCATAAGGTTACGGGTTCTTCATTTAGCCCCTTCTTGGATGTCACTAATTTGACCGACACAAGTTTTTATCAATCTTGTGTATAAAATAAAATCAATGTGTGTCTGTTTGTCTTCTATGCGTTCCTAAACTATTGATCATATTGTGTAATGAATCTTTGGTAGGACGCTCGCGAAGGTTTCTGGATCAAAAAGTTGCACTGTGCTTTGATATTATTTTGTGTTGTAATTTTTTTTTTTTTTTTACTTTACGCAGCATTTCAACTCATTTAGTGAAATTAAAACATTTCATAATGGCATAAGAACGTTTTTTTTATCTTACGTCACACGATACTCCGTACGTAGGTACCGGGCATTTTGGCAAAAATAGTAACTTTTAAATACATCAGGTAAATTTATGCGCGACGCGACATCCATAAATTGAGGCTAAAATTTTTTTGCATAGAAATCCGAACAGAATTTACATATTTTATTATGAGCCGACCTTCGTTCTGAAAAGCGCTACGAATCTGTACATAGACTAATCTCGCACAGATTTGCTGCGCACGTCTGTGCGCGCGAGATTACTACAGTGTATGTTTGCAGGTGACAGACAAGTACGGGGTACGGATGCAGTCCGACAACGTCACGGATCCTGTCACTTTGTCAGCAGACGAGTTATTTTTTACAGAATATAATTCGTTATATGTTCTCATATATCTCATAAGATGGCCATAGCAAATGAATATGTATATGTAAAATCAGTTGTGTATTATGCTGATTAACACTGTCGTCTATCGTTTACGTAGTTGATACCACAGAAATGGCGCATGAAGATATGTGAAGCGGGGGCAGGAGTGAGAGTTATCTCTGGATACCTGCAGCACGCACTACAGCAGTAGCCTGAATCGGTATGAGTCTACGGTTTAACCGGAGGTAAAAAAAGTAGAATTAACTATACGGTTAGATAGTCTCTGGCAACAAAATTAAAATAAATGTTTAAAAATAATTAAATCAGTACAGATAAACATAGTAAAATGTTATATTGAAGTGAGGCTTACAAATTTTGACAAAGTGCTAACTTTACAGTTTCTTCTACTTAAGTGTAGAAATACATATCTTGATCTCATTAAAAAGTTATCGTTTTTGTACATTTGTGTGTTTGAGTGAAGTACAAAGTTCGTGTAGAATTTTGATTTGATTTGACCATATGTAAATACATAATTATGAAAAAAGCAAAAGAGGTCATGCGAAATGGAAATTTGTATTAGTGCTTATTTATTTAATATGTTTCAAAGTCTTTACGTATTGGGTAATCAGCAGTGTAATTCTTAAATATACTAATTGACTATTTCGAAAACGGCTCTAACGATTTGGATACTTTTATTTTTTATTTTGGTGTGGTTTTTATTTTTAAATTTATCTATGTATTAAATTTATCTAGGTATCTAATCTATAAAAACGCGAATTCCCACCAAATAAAAAATATTTTAGAGCGCCATTTCTCATACAAAATCTTACTGTTATTTCTGTGACAAAACGCTAGATGTCATTATTTGAAATCAAAATATCTTCCAAGAGAGATGAGTTTACAATGGCAGCTGGCAATCTCAATTACTTTAATGTGGTAAAGATTAAGAGTAAGGAACATTGTTCAGATGTACGAGCTTCATCCATATAAGTCCATAAGGTTACGGGTTCTTCATTTAGCCCCTTCTTGGATGTCACTAATTTGACCGACACAAGTTTTTATCAATCTTGTGTATAAAATAAAATCAATGTGTGTCTGTTTGTCTTCTATGCGTTCCTAAACTATTGATCATATTGTGTAATGAATCTTTGGTAGGACGCTCGCGAAGGTTTCTGGATCAAAAAGTTGCACTGTGCTTTGATATTATTTTGTGTTGTAATTTTTTTTTTTTTTTTACTTTACGCAGCATTTCAACTCATTTAGTGAAATTAAAACATTTCATAATGGCATAAGAACGTTTTTTTTATCTTACGTCACACGATACTCCGTACGTAGGTACCGGGCATTTTGGCAAAAATAGTAACTTTTAAATACATCAGGTAAATTTATGCGCGACGCGACATCCATAAATTGAGGCTAAAATTTTTTTGCATAGAAATCCGAACAGAATTTACATATTTTATTATGAGCCGACCTTCGTTCTGAAAAGCGCTACGAATCTGTACATAGACTAATCTCGCACAGATTTGCTGCGCACGTCTGTGCGCGCGAGATTACTACAGTGTATGTTTGCAGGTGACAGACAAGTACGGGGTACGGATGCAGTCCGACAACGTCACGGATCCTGTCACTTTGTCAGCAGACGAGTTATTTTTTACAGAATATAATTCGTTATATGTTCTCATATATCTCATAAGATGGCCATAGCAAATGAATATGTATATGTAAAATCAGTTGTGTATTATGCTGATTAACACTGTCGTCTATCGTTTACGTAGTTGATACCACAGAAATGGCGCATGAAGATATGTGAAGCGGGGGCAGGAGTGAGAGTTATCTCTGGATACCTGCAGCACGCACTACAGCAGTAGCCTGAATCGGTATGAGTCTACGGTTTAACCGGAGGTAAAAAAAGTAGAATTAACTATACGGTTAGATAGTCTCTGGCAACAAAATTAAAATAAATGTTTAAAAATAATTAAATCAGTACAGATAAACATAGTAAAATGTTATATTGAAGTGAGGCTTACAAATTTTGACAAAGTGCTAACTTTACAGTTTCTTCTACTTAAGTGTAGAAATACATATCTTGATCTCATTAAAAAGTTATCGTTTTTGTACATTTGTGTGTTTGAGTGAAGTACAAAGTTCGTGTAGAATTTTGATTTGATTTGACCATATGTAAATACATAATTATGAAAAAAGCAAAAGAGGTCATGCGAAATGGAAATTTGTATTAGTGCTTATTTATTTAATATGTTTCAAAGTCTTTACGTATTGGGTAATCAGCAGTGTTATGCTGCAGTTGCAAGAGGGCAACGAAGCAGAGCAGCCACTACAACGTATTGAGGTCATACACTAACAATGTGCGGTTCGTAATCACATCTGTATTTACCAAAATAACTTTCAACTACATACTGCAATCACACTGTAAGTTTTTAGACGTAGATAGATTAGATGACGAAACTCAGCGGCAGGAATTGTTCCAAATAATTCTCATGGTACTACATGGTAATTGTTTGGAACAATTCCCATGGTAGAGGCGGTAAAAAATGCAAAGAGAACTGACGTCCCTTCGCAAGGCCAGTGAGTCAAGCCGATCAGTAA
>DWLR01003692.1:0-13137 GCA_018246295.1 Papilio alexanor hazarajatica
CGGCAACAATCGTGTTGATCGGCAACAATCGTGTTGATCGGCAACAATCGTGTTGATCGGCAACAATCGTGTTGATCCTAGATCGCTAGGTCCGTATTTAATTAAACACATCAATTAAAAAATATTCCGTTTAAAAGTCTGCTTTTTATTCTTGATAACCATACAATTTTTAGAAAGTGTATCCGGACGTCACTTAAATTACTTGTTGACCCCTAATCTTGGAAGCTTCCAGCGTTAATGGCACGAACTATAAGTATTGCCTACCTATGTATGCGTGAGGCGAGGTGGTGTGGTTGCTGTGCGTGGGGGAGTGATTGGAGTAGGGCGGCGACAGCGAGGCGCCCAGCGCGCCGCCGCCGTACTGCAGCGTCTGACCCGTCTGGAGCAGAAAAAAAAACAACTCATAAACAAACAATAACATTGTAAACTATCACTGAGAGGTTACGACTAGCGACTGCACTACATATTATTAAGGTGATGGTATAATAAACGGCACAAAAAGTCACCGCCTAAATTGAACTAAGCAATAACATCATAAACTGGCAACGAATCCGCAACACATGTTTGTTGCGAATGTCTATTCGTGGATTCGCACTGCCGAAACATTCACATTAAACATGTTGTTATCTCAGTTTCTTCAGAGAGATAACATGTTTAATGTGAATATTTCAACAATGTGAACTCATGGTATGGTTAGCGGTGGTAACATTAGGTGAGCCGCTTTATCGTTTACATTCCTCTTTTTACTTCTGCGTCTTCTGATCATAAAGTGATCAAAACTTATTTCGATGGCAAGACACACGATGAATCTCTGTGGCCGTGCACAAAATGCCTTTTACTAAATATTGTACATGTTCCTTCGTTTGTTGCCATTTATGTGCATGAAATTTAAGATGAAGAGTACAGCAAGTGATTAGAAAGAGAAATATGTATTTAGTTTATTCCAACTCAAGACCTAATCTTTGTAAACAGTCAAACGTCACTTACAATAGAAGGCACTTACAGGAAGGCCATTTTATCGAAAAAATTTAAAATTCATACAAATTGTGAGATAAAGTTTAGCGAAATCGTACAATATCATCCTTAATGTAATAAAATGTTGGTTTGCTCAAATATGTTGGAATTAAGAAAGTTTATCGTAAAACGCTAATGTGTGTACAAAGTTTAGGTCTTGAGTTGGAACAAACTATAGTAATAATGTGTTGTGGCATACGTTATACAGCAGACAGGATACCTTGACGCAATCCTCATAGCTGGGCGGCTGCTTGTGGTGCACCAGCTGCTCCATGCCGGGGAACTGCGCCATAGCGTTCGAGTACAGCGACGTCGCGTCGTACGGCGACGGCAAATCCTGACGCACAAACACACACGCATATGTTGTAATCATATTTTATTGTTGAAAACAAATATCCAGCTCGAAGGACCATAAAGTTGAAAACATATTTTGTGTTGATTAACGAAGCGTTGTTTAAGAAAGTATTTTATATTCCTTTATAATAAATAATAACTGCGATCTTAGTCTAAAATAGAATCATGTTCAATAATGCAGCTAAATTTATGATTGAAGTCAAAATTTTAATATGTATTGCAAATTTACTATTTTTAATTTTAAATCCTTTCATCTCCCTTTCTTTTAAAATGTATACTGTAGGTGTAACAAGCATTGATTAATTACTGGTATGATGATAGTAAAAACGTTGAAATATGAAATGTTCTAAGGTACCTGTAAATTTTGGAGCGGTGACTCGACTGGGCTGAGGCTGGAGCCAAGGCTCTCCACGCTCTGCGGCACCTCCTGCGCCACCTTCTTGTTATTCTTTTTTACACTCGGTTTCCTGTAGACAGATACAAAATAATTTTTGTCACAAGTTTTTGGTTAAATTACTATAATTTTCTTTTCATTTGACATTTACTCGTACTTTTCGTGTCCTAATAATTTATTTCTAGTACTTTTAGTTACTTGTTCAGATAACTAATTAAGAACGTCTCTTCTGACTATTTTATTTTGCTGTTTTAACTTTGATCAAGCATAAGAAAGTTTGAAGCGTCAATAGCTTTATAGTTTAGGATAGGGACTACCAATAATGAGGTCGTTGCTTCGAATCCCGACATTCCTTCCCATATCCTAGCACAGTTTAAATGGTAAAGATTAGTAAAGTGTTACCGTCGGATCTGCACGTGATGGTTGTTATTGTCGTAGGGCTGGTCCTGCGGGCTGTCGGGGCCGGGCTTGGCGCGCGCCTTCTTGGGCTTGCCCTTTGCGCCCGCGCCCGCGATCACCGTCGGCTGGCTGATCAGCTGCGGGTGCGGGTTGGGGGATGCTGCAACCAGAAAATTACCTTTAAGTACACATTTTCAATCATTAAACATTGATAAAATAAGATAGAAGCAAAAGAATTACTTATAAGAACACATTCCTGTCAAGTGTAAATTAATTACGGCAATGATACCGCAACGCAACTAGAAGAACTTGAGATCAGTATTTAACCATGATTTTCATTCTGTTTTTAAATAGGGCACTACTACACTTAATTTTCCTGATATTGTCTATGGAAAATACTAATAAGTTATGATATTTCCTTATATATATGTTTCAATCTCAAAAAATCGAGTGACACGAAATCGAAACAATTAAGTCATATTTAACCAAAGAACTGATATATATAATACCTTAATATTTTTTTCTACTAATGAAAAAGAACTCTGTATTAATAACTAGTTGCTTTCGATATTTATTTAAGGTCAGTGTAGCAACATTATCATACATGTGAACAATAAAAGTAGTAGAAGTAAAGTACTGACGCAGCAGGTGGTGGTGCGGCGGGCGCGGGCAGTGGTCGTCCAGCAGGCGCACGATGTCGTCGTGCATGCGCTCCTGCGCCACGTCGCGCGGCAGCCGGTCCATGTGGTCGGTGATCTCGCGATTGGCGAGCGCGTCCAGCAGCGCGCGGCACGCGCCGTACGAGCCCTCGCGCGCGCCCAGGAACAGCGGCGTCTCGTCCTGGGAAACGTCACAACTGTTACTGCAACCATCATTTACCTCTCCCTTCACTCTCTATTTACTTTATCATTTCATTTAGGAAACGAGGGGACATTCCTATACGCCTGTCTTTTCCTCTTCACTTTTATCCATTCCCCCTCTTTTCCACATCACCATATCATCGTATATTCCTCTCCCTAAACTAGTTTTAGCCATTCTACATTCTTACATGCCTTTCTCATTTCTTACTCCTTTCCTTTTATTTGTATTCACTCCCCCTCTCCTACATGTTCTCATCCTTTTCTTCCCTTACTTTACTTTTATCCATTCCCTATCCATTCCTACACCAATTCTCCTTGCTCCTTTCCTTTAGTTTGAACCGCTCCTCCTATCACCAACAGCCCGTTCTCATCCTTTAATCCTCTCCGTCCTATCACATCGCCACTTAATTGCTACTCATATGTTAAGTGGCGATGGTGTTGGGATAGTGGTGCGATGTGTGGTGCGTACCTTGTCGTCCTGCGCGTCTCTGTTGGCGCCGTGCACGAGCAGCACGTTGACGGCGTCCACGTTGTTGACGGCGGCGGCCCAGTGCAGCGCCGTCTTGCCGCTGTTGTCCGCCGCGTTGATGTCCGCGTCCGCGTTGATAAGATCCTCCACCATGCCCTCTATCGCTAGCCTGGCACAACAACATTATAACAACTAAAATAAATGCAACAAAGATGTTACATACATCCAGATACCTAATCCGAAACCCGAAAGTGATCTCGTAAAAATCCGAAGTAATCCAGTGGTTGCACGATTTCAAAAACATTTCCCGTCGTACGAATTAAAACTTAAAAAGCGTAATTTAAAACATGGCGGTTTGTGTTGTTTACAGCGATTTTTATAGTGTTAAAACAACTTCAAATTTATTTAAGTTTGAACACTAAATTGTTTCAAATACATACTGTTACTACAAAAATAGAGCGTCATTTTTGAACGTCGTATTTGTATGGATTACGGTATGTAATCCATACAAATACGACGGTATATAACCGACGGAGGTATATAAATCTATCAAATATACATTTTAATGTTTCTTTTGGACGTCTTTTTAAGTTCCGCCGTTCTAAAAGGACTATGGATTAGTTTTATTTACCTCGCAGCAAGTATGAGAGGCGTGGTCCCGTCGTGCATCCTGGCGTTCAGGTTCGTTGCTCTGTTCCTGAGCAGGATCTGGAAGACGCCCATAGCGTCGGCGGCGACCGCCGAGTGCAGCGGCGTGCGGCCCGTGTTGTCTTGAGAGTTGGCGTCTGCGCCCGCGTCTAGAAGCCGCTTGGCTGCGTCCGCTCGAGCGTATCTGTTGACAATTATTATACAGGACGTTATTGAAATGTTTAACAAATCAATTTGTTGTAAATTTTACTGTATGTAGTGTATTTCTATCTTAAAATTAATTAAAAAGTAACTCACAATATAAGTAAGTAAGAGATAGAGAAATGAGAGAATGTATGTGAGGCAGACATATAGAGAGATTGATGGTTTATGAAAGTGTTAGTCTCTAGTGTGTTTTTTTGTGTGTCGCACCTGGCGGCGAGATGCAGGCTGGTCTCGCCGGTCTTGTCCATGGCGGCGTTGAGCTGCGCGCCCTGCGCCACCAGCTCGGAGATGATGTGCGCGGTCTGCTCGTCCTCGGCGTCCGAACCTGCGTCCAGCGCGCCGCCGCGGATGGCCGCCACCATCAGCGGCGTCATGCCCAACGGCCCGCGCGCGTTCACGTCCACGTGACTGTCGTGCTAACGAACAATGATGTGGGACTTAGATATATTTAATACTAATATTTGAAACAAATAATCCCAGTACTACCTTGAACCATATAGTGTCCCTCCAAACTGGATCTACTATTTTAGTTTTAAGTTTTATTTTTTAACAAATGTGGATATTATATATGAAGTCAATAAAATAAATAAAATTAAACGCAAATAACAACAGTCTAAGCAAAGTTTTCTTAACTAGACATGACATTTATTTACATTATTTTATTCCGAAATTAAAATTTAAATAAAATGAGAAAAAAATTAACTTACGATTGCCGGTGGCGTCATCATACTAGGAGGCACTCGAATGTCCGCTGCATCCAAATGCTGCTGAGTCCAGACCCTGGATTCATGTCCCGCCTCCTCGTAGTCCGTAATAGCTGTGTGATCGGATGCGTAGCCTCCCGGGGCGCCGTTAGCATCCCCGGGCCCTCGCGCCCTCTTCGCTCTAGGCGGAGCTGAACCGTCGTCATCCTCGTCCGACCAATGCGGTGGTCCCATGTGACCGCCATTTATATCCACGTCGATACAGCCAATGGAAGCTTTGTTCAAATTCCTCATCTCCTGGCCGTCGGGGCCGCGTCGCCGCGTGCGTCGCCTCGTCGAGGAGTTGTTGCGGATGAAGCCCTCGGGGAACCATGTTATCCCGGCGGCCCGCTTCCTTTGAGCCGTCACCAGCACACCGATAAGTAATCCGGCGAGTAGTACAAGAATAACGCCGATGAATACATATTTCGAGTTGGTGGGCAAGTCTATGGGTCCGTCAGGCCTGGTAACCCCTTTAACTTGAAAAATAGGAAAGTCGGGAGAGAGGGAATGCTTCGAGGCGGTCGCCGCCAAGAAATCGGCGGCGTCTTGCGCCGAGAAGAAGCACTCCGCTCCGGACATCGACGAACATTTTCTGTTGTCGAGTTCCAAGTACACTTGCACCCCCGACTGTCCCCTTTCCGTGAAGGCGATTTGATGTTTCTTGCCGAATTCCGTATCTTGGAGCCCGACGTCGGTGGACCCCTTCCAAGGGTACACCATATCGTTACCGAGATGGTCCTTCTTTATCACCACGGTCGTTCGTAGTTGATGGCCGAGGTCTCTTAGGAAGGCGATGGAATTCTCCTTAAAGGTGCGGACGTCCATGAGCAGGATGACAGACATGACGCCCTCGGCTAGGTCCGGTGGCTCGTTCTCGCAGTCGAGCCCGTCCCAGTTGCACTCCGCGTTGTTACACCCGTAATCGCAATGGCCGTTCGCGTAATGTTTCTGGCAGTACGCGTCGTACACGGGGTTGCAGCGCTGGAGCGACTTCTGACAGTCCCGCCCGTCGAACAGGCAGGCTTGCGTGTTGCACACTTCGTTGCATTCTCCGTTCATGAACACCTCCCAGCACTTTATCGGCGCTGTGCAATTCGCCCACGGGTTAATACCCAGCGAGCAGTCGTTTCCGTCGAACTCGCACGCGTACGTGTTGCATTCTTCGTCGCAGTGATGATCGCCCTGTTTCTCTTTGCAGCCCAACTTGACGCACTGCTCCCTCTGGAACGCCAGATCCAACTCCTGGAAGGTCAAACCGGGATTCTTGTTGTAAACTCCGGAAATGGGACTTCCGTACCCGCCCCTGGAGTGTGGGTCGTGGATGTCGCAAATCTTGCCGGTCCACTGCCTCGGGCAGTAGCAGAGGAAGTCTCCGGGCTTGTCTATGCACCGGGCTTCCGGATGCTTGCACGGATTGCTGAGACACTCGTTCATAGAATCGATTTCGCAGTTGACGCCGGACAGGCCGGACGGGCAGTTGCACACGTAGTCCGCGATCTCGGACATGTGGCAGTATCCGCCGTTCTGGCACGGGTTCGAGTCGCAAGCGTAGCCGGAGTACTCGCAATTCTTTCCGTAATATCCATCGCCGCACAAGCACTCGTGCCCTCCCTGTATCGCGGTACAGATGCCGCCGTTCTGGCAGGGGGAGTTGGCGCAAAAGTTAACCTTGGCGTCGCAATGTCTACCCATGTAGCCGGGTTTGCAGTTGCAGTGGTAGTCGTTGACGAGCTGCACGCAGTCCTGGGTGCCGGGGTTCGAGCAGGGGTCGGAGAGGCACTCGTTGATGTCGCCCTCGCAGCGCGGCCCCACGAACCCGGGCGGGCACTTGCACTCGAACCCGCCCACTTTGTCTATGCACGTGCCGTTGTTGTGGCAGGCGTCCTGCTTGCAATCGTTCACGTTGATTTCGCATATCTTTCCGAGGGTTCCAAAGGGACAGGAGCAGGAGAAGTTGTTGATAAGATCGTGGCAGGTCCCTCCGTTCTGGCAGGGGTTGGGGAGGCAGTCGTTGACGTTGAGCTCGCAGTTCTGTCCCTGGAAGCCCTTGGCGCATTGGCATTGGTAGGTGCCGACGAGGTCCTTGCACTGGGCGCCGTTCTGGCAGGGCGCGGAGTCGCACTCGTTGATCTCCTTCTGGCAGTAGGAGCCGGAGTAGCCGTCGAGGCAGTGGCAGCGGTGCGAGTTGCCGATGTCCTCGCACGTGCCGTTGTTGCACAGCTGCTTCAATTTGACACCTGACACAAAGAAAATTAAACATTATGAAATGGTTTCGTTATGTATGACGTATTATTCGAGTTGTATTTTTATGTTTGTGTTACCTTTCCTGAGCGCGGCGTCGTTACAGGAGACCATCTCGACGTCGCACAGCTTGCCGGACCAGCCGGGCGCGCACGCGCACGCGTACTGCGGCCCCTTCTGCGAGCACGTGGCGCCGTTCTCGCACGGCATATTCTCGCACCTGCAAACATCATACATATAATATTATAATTGACACAAGGCGGTACAACTTAATCTATTTATTCTACCAATATATATTATTATCTTTCTACAGCCGACTAAATGAGTTCATACGCATCTATGAAAATATATGGAATTGGCAGAGTTCAGATAAATACATAAAATAGAAATACAAATTAATTCAATTTTAGACCGTATTATCTTCAATGGTTGAATAGAGGTGACGATTATTTAAGTGGACTAAAATTTACATTTTATTCCTTAGAAACTTATTTGGATTAATGTGATAGGTCGACGAGTCTTAGCGTCTAGCGATACTTATTCAAACATTTAGTAAGGAACAGGAGTAAGGTATAACACTTACCAGTCAACGAAGGCCTCGCAGTGCTTGCCGGTGTAGCCGTAGGGACAGTGGCAGGTGTAGAAGGTGACGTGGTCGTGGCAGGTGGCGCCGTTGCCGCACGGAGAGCTGTCGCACATGTTGATGCGGAACTGGCAGTTGGAACCCGTATACCTGGGACATTACAAAGTAACACAAAACTATAGCACTTTAGTATAGACCACGACGTGTCATTTCATTTTGTAATTTTTTTTTAATTGAGACTTATTAAGAAAGGGAAAAAGTTTGTCCTTAACTTGTTAAATACTACAAGGTTGCTTGTTACTTGTTTACCGCGTATTTAGAAGATTAACTTTGCGACAGAAACTTTATTTCTGTAATATTATCGTTTGAGTATTTCTGGACCAAAAAATCTATATCTATAGAAAGTTTTTTTTTACTATTTTCTACTTTCAGTAATGTGTTTAGACGTTAATTTGACTTTTTAATTTTTTTTTTACTTTAGATGATATTGCAATGTATGCCGGATTCAGTTGGTAATATAGATTATGTGATGGTTAGTGTAACTGACCCCGGGGGACAAGAGCAGTTGTAGGAGTTGATGCCGTCGATGCAGGTGCCGCCGTTCATGCAGCTGGAGTCGGTGCAGTCCTCGTCGTTGGTCTGGCAGTCCGTGCCCGAGAAGCCCAGCGGGCAGGTGCAAGTGTACGACGCCACGTACTGGATCCACAAACATATACGTATTACGCACGTAAATATATATATATTAATGTTATAAAGAGAAATGATTTGTTTGTTTGTTCAGATTTGATTTTAAAATACTGTTTCACCTACATAAACTTCTTCTGTGAGCGAGTAGCCCAAGTTATAATTTTTATTAGTCTAGACCAGGGGTCGGCAACAATTTCAAAGTCAAAAATTTCAAAGTTTTTCAAAGACCCAATTTTTTTTTTCTTGCCAACAATTAATAAAACTTTTATGAATAAAGTTTTTTGATAAAAAAATATTTTCTTTTATATTATTATTTCGTCATAAGAAATATATTTATAAAAATATCTAGACATAGAAATGGTGTTTAACCCTCGTTAATCGATTCACAACGATTTTTAAATATTTTTTTTTATAAAATAAATAATATTTGCGTATGGAATTAAAGAGCCGCAGCTTCACATCTAAAGAGTCGCACGTAGCTCGCGAAAGCGAGAAGTTGCCGACCCCTGGTCTAGTCTAAGCCGCTATGTTGTTAGTGTTGATTATTTTGTACTTGTGAGAGCGTTGTAACACTATTTTAACTATATAAGAGACTAGACGTATTGAATTAAGTTTACAACTAATTTAATCAAATCAACAAACATTAAATACTTTTAAATCAAAAACTAGCCCAGAAAAAATATTGCCTATTATTAGTGAATTCAGGTAACAGGTTAATTTAAATCAGTAAAAACAAATACCGAAATACGGAAACCATCCTGGGACCCGAAATGGTAACAGCTGGTCAAGCGATAGTTTGTTGTCGTTTAAAACAATGTCTGTACCTGATTGCAAGTGGCTCCGTTCATGCAGGGCCTCGACTGGCACTCGTCGATGTCGACCTCGCAGTGCTTGCCGGCGAACCCGCTCGCGCACACGCAGTTGTAGTCGCCAATGCTATCCAAGCAAGTCGCGCCGTTCTGACACGGGACTGTGGATATTAAAAATTAATTACCAAATAAACTTCGTATTGTACAAAATGGCGGGCACAGGATGTCGCAGCGTAGGTACACCTCTCACAAGATGGACTGTTCTGGTCAAAGTTCGGTAAGTCTGGAGAGAGTGGTAAGTGTATGTATGGGGATTTATGGGGAAAGCCCATGTCGAGTAGTGGCCGTCTTTTATTTACAAATCCAACCACATTTATTTATTTATAAAAGTTATACCAATATTATGTTCACAATATAAACACTTAAATACAATGAATAAAGATCTAACAGATGAACATATTGATAAAAAGTATACACAACATTTACAAATAGCTATGTTGCACTTTTTTACATTAATATAGAAAGATCTTAAATTATAGCAAACATAGGTTTACAGTCTCAATTATTCCACCGAGATCTCTGACATTAATAGCGCAAAGAAATTTAAAAATAACTTCCATACAATCTGTGGGTACGTCTTGGCTAATAAAATAAAGCTAAACATTTTCACAATTTAAATGACTTTTTAAGGCAAATAATGTATTTTAGTTACTTGCACACATAGGTGCAATACTGACATGACGCGCAGTCGTCGGTGTTGATGGCGCAGTCGCGGCCCTCGTAGCCGCGCGCGCACAGGCAGGCGTAGGAGCCGGCGGTGTTGACGCAGGTCGCCGCGTTGTGGCAGGGCGCGGACGCGGCGCACTCGTCCACGTCGCGCTCGCACAGCGCGCCCGCCCACCCCGCGCCGCACGCGCACGTGAACTCCGCGTACGACGCCTCCGCCACGCAGCGCCCGCCGTGACGACACCTGTACACGAAACCATCGCTTAGTGTACTCGACAAAAAACTAGATGCAAGCGGAAGTTATTATCTTTCTGCCCTACTGAGGGGAGGGTTATCTATGTATCTATGAGCTATGATCTATCCTAGAGCCAACGCGGCTGGACCGACTTTGAAAAGTGAGGTATCATCATTCGATTCGTTTTTTTTTTCGGAGTGAAAAGTAATTTATTTTTCAAATTAAATGTTAGTCAGTAATTTAAGTATTTTTTTTTTAAATAAAATACTAGTTACTAATTTATGTGTTTTTAATTTAAATGCTAGTTAGAAATTTAAGTTATTTTTCTTAAATTAAATACTAAACTAAAAAAAATACTAGCATATGAAACTAGCAACGTGAACCAGCTTAGCTGGGGTAGACAGACTATTAAACACTAAAAGTGCACAAGTACTGACTGGTTGGGCAGGCAGGGGTCGAGCGTGTTCTCGCAGTTGCGGCCGGAGTGCGGCGGCGCGCACACGCACCGGTAGCCGTTCACCAGATCGATGCACGAGCCGCCGTGCAGGCACGGGTTGCCCGCGCAGTCGTCGATGTTCGTCTCGCAGTTCACGCCTGGCAACAAAAAATAAGAATTACAAAAAAAGACGACGACAAAATACAAACTAAAAATTGATCTAGGACTGTCACTCAATCAATTTGACTGCTGTCAGGATAATTAGGAATATACGCCACACAATCGAAGTTATTACTCGTTCACGGTAAAATCTGAGTTCGATGACGAAATAGAGGCTTTTTAGTACAATATTTATTTGGTGAAATAATGTAAAAAGGTTCACCGACTCTTCGTCCTTCGCCTTAATAACAGTAGCGAACCTGGGGAGTGGCGACTGACGTATTTCACGGTGTATTATTAAGGATATTTGTTTATGCTTAGTCACCTGTAAAGCCGAGTACGCAGTCGCATTTGTACGCATTGAGTCGGTCGTGGCAGGTGCCGCCGTGCTGGCACGGGTTCGAACTGCACTCGTCTATATCGCGCTCGCAACGCTGACCTATGAACAAAACCAAATAAATGAGAAATAAACGTCACTTCAATTCATCTCACGGTATTATAAAATGCAATGTTGGACATATTATCTCTATGAAAAAGAGATTTTGACTAAACTATATGACAGCGGAACTTCATACACATTTACCATACATTTACTATTGATTAAAAAAAAAATGAGCAAATTTACATTATTATGAATACAAAATGTTGAGCTCGATCTTAATTTAAAAAAGAAAATTACAATTTTTCCTCTTGTAAGTTTAGTGTTGTTTCGTGTTGTCAGATATTTGCAAGTTTTATAACTAAATCTAAAAAATAATCGTGCTGGTCCCACTCACATTACATTTTAATTAAATTCTTGTGTTGATAATAATGTTTTGAGGTCATTTTTTCACATTGTAAAATTTATGGTGAATGTACAAAAAAATTCCACTGTCATAGAATTTTACCGTACCAATGTAACAAAATTACAAATATTTCGCTAATATAAAAATATGCCCAAAATATAAAAAAAAAGTTTTTACCTCCATATCCCGGTAAACAATGACAAATGAATTGGTTGACGCCATCTTCGCACGTTCCGCCGTTGATGCAGGGGTTTGAAGCACATTCATTGACGTCTGACAAACATCTGTTAAAAATTATTTAAAAAATGCTTGAGTAATCTATGAAACGTGGTATTACGAATATGCGTAGTCGAAGTCTAACTTTTAAGTTTTAACTGGCCTAATAAAAAGTAACTTAAGCTTCACTGTACTTGTTCATGTGGATTTTAATTTCTGAATGTACTTAAAGTATTAAAGGAAATAAAAATTGCAATAATATATTCCACCACCTAATAATATAATGATATAGAAATAATTTATTAAAAATATAACAATGTCTCGAAAAAGAGTTGCGATTGGCATAAGAAAAACAATGTCTTACCATAAATAAACAGGACTTTACATTTAACTTTTTATTTTCAAATAAGTATAAAAATAGTTACTCATATTACGCTACTTGCCTTCGCGCGTTTGGTTGAGGCGCCATTTTATAATTTTATTACTTTATTTTGTATAGTATAACAGTATAATAGTAGGTAATAACGTATAACTATATAATATATAAATTATAGTATAATAACGTTACTTTTACCTGCTATTTTTGGCTCATCACTAAAAACCAGTTGACTATCCTTGTAACAGCGTAGTATGGTTTAAAAAAATAGTTTTCTTTTTTAACATTAAGTTTAACGCAAAAATGTAATTAAATTGTTTAAACTTTCGTGAGACATTATCAAAAACTAATTAATTACTATCGGCTTACTCACGTTTTGATTGTCCGGTGACGGTTTAAGTGCCGTCACCTAAATAATTAATTATTAAATAATTAATTAGTTTTCAAAAATGTAATATTTATTTTATCATTAAGTTTATCTGTCAGTATGCCAAATAATCAATTATTTTTTAAAATCTTAAATTCAACGCTACTTCAAAGTTATCGTCAAGAATATATAAGTCAAGAACGCCTTCCTTCGTTGATCGCATTGTAAGAGAGCTTTCTACTGTTGAAAGAATGTTTCAAAAGGAAATTCGGGTCAGTAATTTTTGAGTTTATCAAGTACAAACGAACAATCAAATCTTTTCTGTTATTACATTAGTACAGATAAAAAGCTCTAGATCAGTGATTCCCAAAGTGGTCTATATCGACCCCTAGGGGTCTATGACAACCTGCAAGGGGTCTACGTCAGCGA
>DWLR01003693.1:0-13134 GCA_018246295.1 Papilio alexanor hazarajatica
TTTTTCTCCATGTTGATGTTATCTCTTTGACAGTTCGTATTCAAATGAATGTATCTCCCGGAAATCGTGATCTATTTCTATGATTTTTTTAGGCTGACGTAGTGAGTTTTTTTTTTGGATTTTTATGCGGACCTGAAGTAATCGATTATCATTAAAATGTTTAAATGAGGAATTTAATCAAGTTTGTAATAATTTATATGTATAGTGAATGTTAAAAATGGATATAATATTACAAATGATTTAATGTGCGCGTTTTGAATTAAGATCTATCTTGCCGGGGGCCACCGAACTCCGAGACATTAAAATATATGAAGTTATCGCGTTGCGCGGTCAACTGGCGAGTAATAGAGCTATAAAATCGGAAGCAATATTTAAAATTCAGGTCAAACGTCCTCGAACAATGCCGTACCTATTTGGACTGCTGCGACTCGATTATATCGCGTTGCATGTCCATTGCATGCGTTGATTGTCCGCTTATAGGGATCGTTTCACGGTCACGCACCTGCCAATTAAGTTAGAAATGTTATGACAAATCAGTACATACGTTTCGAAAAGTAAAATAAAATTGTCAGTATTCGAATTAACAGGTTTGATTCATGGAGAGGAATATTGGTTTTCATCAAAGTCGGGCGCGATACTCCTTGAGTGCTTTTCACTATTCCTTATAGTTTAGGATTTGGCTATGCAGGCCCACTTAAAGTATTCACCAGTATACCATTTTGTTCATTTTTTGACACATTAGAAGTCATTATACTTAATAAATGACGATAAATATTGTCCTAATGGTTACGACATTATTTTTACAGGGCTGGTAGTCAATTAGCTATTGGAGATAAGATCTTTGTAGAGCCATGTGCGTTTATAACTGTCGACCTGACAGTGCCCGACGACCATATGACATCACTCATTCTAAGCTTATCCCGATACGCTATAATATTTTTTTAATTTGTAAGTACGTTACAAATTAAAAAAAAATTGCACTTTGCACATATTATTTAATTGGGAATGTTTATCTGTCATACGTATAACCACAACCTTTTAACCTCTAAAAGATAATTTCTTATCAATGGAAAACCTAAAGATCTCTATTGTGAGAGTCCTTTAGAACTTTAACCACCAAACTTTAACAATAAATCGTAACCCAGCAATTGTTCCCATCAATTTCAAAAAAATACAGAAATTAACCTTCAACGCAAAAAGAAACTGGGAGGTAAAGAAATATACTTTTATATATGTTCTTTTACATTTATCCTGCCTAAAACTTTTCTATTTTGATTCCACCCATAATAATTTCGATAATGGATAACGCGTAAAAGGTGTATTGTTAAAACACGCGTGGACTGTCACACACGAAGTAAGAATTTCCGAAAACTTCACGTTTCCTAAAATTATCCAATACTCTGCCCAATTTTCTCAATTTTTCTTTCCTTCAGAACCTTCTGCAAAATATTGAAATAGGTTAAATCGTTTTCAAGTTATGGCATGACCTATTGAAATAGGGATTAACTTTTTAAGTAAAAAAAAATCATTTTCATGAATGATTGCGTTGTGAATGAGACCCGTTTTAAAGCTTAAAATTGTCCACAACTTCTATACTACATGGTATTCACATCCCCGTATTTTGAAAATGAATTTGCTAAAATGAAGATCTGAATTATATGGGATACCTGTAGTATATATTATTATATCCTACTTTCGATCCCCAAACCCGCTCATTGCGTTTTTATTTTACACAGTATGCATGGTCAGCATAAAGTTAAGGTATTATTTTTTGTAGTTCGTTTTACGTATGTACGTATTTAACATGTTTTAAATAAAAACACACGACGCATTAAAATACATAGTTATTTACAAGGTCGCCACTCGACTAGAATGCTCGTCGTGTGAATTAATTATGATTTGATATATTTTAGTGTAATGTGTTCTATGTATGTTTTGTGTTAATTGTTATGTAAATTACAGTCTCACTGAATCAGCACAAAAAGGGACCGGACTTCTTTGTGGAATATCACGGAGGAGGTTTATCCAATGTGTAGCTGTTAGCTAATGACAAATAAATGAGTGAATTTTGCTGAGAAAAATTTCATGTTAAAATACAAATTTCGTTTCAGGTACTAACATTTAACACTCGATGGTACAACAAATACATACTTTGTGTATTCGATATTGGTTCATAATTCAATAATGTTTGCTCAAGTACCTACGAACTTCATAAACACTATGAAAGTTGTATTGGATATATATATTCATTAGTTCATAATTCATAGTTCATAATTTCAACATTTAGGAACCGATTTCATTTTTTTTGGAATCCGGATATTATCGGGATATCGCTACTGGTTCCCACTTAATTTTGAATAGCATTCAACCTTGGGTTCCAAATATAAACCGAAAATTTAGATATTGGTATGTTTAAGATAAGCCTTGTTTGGATTTAATATTTTTGTATTGAGTGGTACCGTGGCTATAAATGACTTAAAAATATTTATAAATAACGTTATATAAAATTGGAAGTCGGCTCTGTTTTTGTTAAAAAATTTAAAAGATTATTTGTACGTATGCGCTGTCGCGAAAATTTGTTCATGTATTGTTGTACCATAATTGTCGCTGCGGTAAGATTTTGCCTTGTTCTTTTTATATGAGCATTATTCTCGATTGTTATTTGAAAAAATGTTGCTTATATTATCATAGTACAGACTGTAATCTATGCCCTAAAACATTTCCATGTAATAGTTGTTTCCATGTAATAATTCGAGCATTTAGTCACGATACAAAACGGACTCTTTTATCAAATAGGTATTTATTTCACATCGACGTTTTATGTAAAATCAAACTAAGCTACAATGGTGATGTTTGTAATTGTAAATTTATATGCTACGCGTATTCTTCATTTTATATCTAAATCAATGTCTAATATTAGTGTCGCACATTCAGCTCAATTATTTCTTCATCAAAATCATAAAAATTCACCAACATTATTTTTACTTCCCAGGTGACATAACACAGAAGGGCTATGAAAAGAAGCGTGCTCGTCTACTCACTCCGTATATTGCCCAACAGCAGCCTCAAGGTAAGTCCTCACACTCACGGAGTAGTACAAACAGTTGCTACTAACTTTGTGTTGCCTCAACTAATTATTACTTATTAGAAACTTTATGACACGCGAGTACTGGCTGTGCAGTCCCATTGCAATTATTCTAAGTTAATTGATTAAGTCACATGACAATGTGTCTAATTCCCCCAGTACTTGCGAGTCCAAGGTTGCGATGGAAACATCGCCGGGGTCAAGTGTCAATTGATCGCCGTCGATGGACGCTGGACAGTCGCGAAATTATCATGCCGCTGTGGCACCATTCTGCTCGGTCCCGCAACAAGGGTCAAGCGGAGGGGCCATCTTGAATCTGGACCTCGAATAGGCGAATTTGGAACGTGAGCGCAATGAACCTAAATAAATGATTAACGATTTGTAACTTTGCCACAAATCGAGACTAGCGACGTGAACATTTTTATGCTATCAACATTGAGTTATAATTGAAAAAGTTAGTTTTAAAATACAATCTCAGCTGACGTTTCAGGTTCGCTGACGAGAGTTATTAACATAACGAGGTCGGCCTTCATTTGAATGCGAACGCGAAAAAAAACTGTCGATTTAATCTAAACAACTTAGTATGACGTTGTTCAGCGTCCGCCGACTGTGATTTTATTAACGGTCCATTCATATTTATTTATTTTATTTTATGATTTCTAGTTAAAACATTATTGTATATCTTGGTTTAGTTAGTTGGTGACCCACACGCACGTCAACCACATTTTATCATCATGGCGCGATATTGTCGTATTGGCACGTGATCTTTCATTAGTTATATGGCACTATCAGAGCGAAACAGCTTTTTTGCTTACGAAGCATCTGCTTCTAGCTACATCTGTACGCAAGTTGTTCCAACAATAAAAACCTTGGACCGAGGTGAAACGTGATGAGGTTTTCATAAAGTAAAAAACAAAAAACTATCGTTAAGGCAAGGCCACGCGTGCGACAAAAATACCACATTTTGTTTCCATCATCCCTTATATAAAGTGCATGTTTGCCTATTGCGAGCTGCTTATTACATCTTACGAATTGCATCTCCATATCAGTACTTACTATGTTAAAATCATATAAAGGAAGCTTCAAATATGCTTTTATATTTGTAAGCGGTGTTTTTTTTAATAACTAAATATATAACAGTCCAACAGATACTTTCGACAATCAATTCAAAATAAGAATTAACATCGTATACTTCACTAGTATTCACTTGGTAAATTAATCGGCAGTTAAATCACTTCGCGCTAACAGAAGTAGTCGAACGGTCGTAAGTGATGTGCATCGTTTTAGTAACGGGCGATTCTATTCTAGGCGTATTTTACTTAATATGGATTTTTTTAAAATGCTGTCATTTATGTATAATTGAAATGAAAATGTGTTTATTTTGGTCGATACATATTGCCTTTGCTGACTCATTATTAAACTTTTCATGGTACCAAATGGTTTTCAATTCGTAATTGATAAAATATACATCGAAAATAACTTTTCTTCTCCAACATCGATATTATGTGAAGAACATTATCTGAATGAAATCCTATATACAATAAAATCTACATATATACAACAATCTCGATCTGCAATATATGTATAATACAAAAATGCGTTATATTTTAAAGTTTCAGTTATTGGTTAAATGCTGCCATTGATATCGACGACAAAAAATAGTATTACCTTAAAATCATTGGTATGGATAAAATTTACATAAAAGGCAACTTTTATGTTAGGCGTATAATTGTATATTTGTGCGTCATATAATCGTATAATTGTGTGTCACGAATTATTTTACCTCTAGGATAGCGTGTTTCAGATCGAACGGTTTTGGGCCTGCATCGCGCCACTGATAACGTCCTCACCTCGGCCCTTATCAATAAAAGCAAGGCAAAGGTCAATGAACCAGCCTGATAACTACGCACTGAGTAACCATAAACTAAACCATGGCTTAAGCGGCAAAACGAAAACCTGCATATTTTTTACACTTGCATATACGTATATTTATATATTCTATGAAAAGGTAATACAATTAAGTAATGGGTTTAATTGATTGGAATTGAAAACATGTGTTTTTGTTGTTTGCTTACCATGTTTTTCTTTTTATCGATTTGCTTAACTGCCAGACATTTGACCCATTTATTATTATTCGTATACATATTGCATAGAAGTTTGATTTAGCCTTTATATTTAAAGTCAACGATATGGAGGTTTTGATATCAGTGGTTACTGGTGAGCATACATGGCAGTATGTTGTGCAGCAGGCATTCAAGCAGTGCGAGGGCCGCGCGGCGACGGCGGTGGCAGTCGGCAGCTCACCAGAAACCGACGCACGCATCGCCGCGTCACTCACAATGAGAAGCGATACCACTCAGGTATCTCGAATGGTTAAGCGATTGGTAGCTGCCATATATACACACACATACCTGCTTACTACATTTTATTCACAAACTAACCACCCAAACTCTCACACCATAAATGATGAAATCCATTTAACATTGGTACATTCTTTAAAAGCAAGGTTCAAAGACTTTAATCATATATATTTATTTATTATTGGTGTAGTTTAAATAGTTACGTACAAAACATTTAAACGCGGCAAATTATTCCTTGAAGGAGTTAAATCTTGTAAAAACAATAATCATCCTTACCTAGACCTTTCCTACCGCGTATTTTGCTACTTTTCCCTTGATTGCATTAAGGCGTTCATAATCTTTTTTAGATTTATGTCTATCTAATTTTTATTCATTATATTTAGTAAATGAAATAAAAGTTCACTTCTCAAGTTCAAGATCTTAGATTAAGGTATACATTCTGAAAGACGTATTTTCGAAATCCTTTTTCGAATCAAATAAAATGATTTATAAGTGTCATTTTTCTTTTATATGGAAAATATTGCTTTTAGAGTAGGAACAAAACATAAGTAAAGATTTATACAATACGAAAAAAGTTTTTGTTTTTAGTAAAAATGTATGAATACATATGAGGTCATAGCTTTTCGTCGTACATTGTATCGTATCAACGAAGCGTAAACAATAACATAAATCATCAACATTTTTAATAACCGCTCGAAACGTTGCGTGTCTACTAGATGTGTTTAAAAATATTTAACTTTATGCGCAAGATGTCGGTGCGGTTGCGTTCCAAGTCTGTGGCGAGATTACAATATCTATAAAAAGAAAACATCACTTGTATAGTGTATTGGAACTATTGTCTGTATCAATTTGCTTGTTTCTTTCATTACCATGTAACTAATGTAAACAGAATCGATGGCGCTCTAACTACGCAATTTTGCAACCGTAACTTTTGATGTAAAGTCATCGAGGCTGTGAATTAGGTGATAGCATTCTCATGCATATTATAGTAAATATATTATAGTAAAATCTTAATGCGTATATCATTTCAGCGGTAGAGTGAATGGAAAACATTTGAATTTTAAACATTGTAGTCACCCATATTATTATCCTTACGTACTCGATTTCACAGCATTCTGCATATAGGCCATTTGTTGCTCTAAATAAGTTCATCAAATTATTCAGCTCTCATAAACTTCTCTACTATTCGCATTGTTTATTACAGCTTTATTTCGATAGCAATGCAAGTATAATTTTTCTACTGAGATAGATTAAGGTAATGTTTTGTAACAGTAACTGTATTTTCAATCCGATTCGTGCTAGAGATTAGTTCCTTTTTATGTTAATTTTATACGTCATATTAACCCTATTGTTATGAATTTCTAATTCGATAGGACTGTTATTCTTCCTTATGCTTATCGTTAGGACTTTTTCAAACATCAAAGACTCTAAATTCCTAAAATTTATCAGATACTCTATACTTTTTCATACATTTGCATCTGAGAGAAATTCAATAAGATTGACGAGCGTTGGAGCTTTCACATCACAGCACGGAAAACCTCTCAAAGGACGAGGCAATAAAACTTTATAAAGAACTGACGGGAAATTTCACACAAGAGCGACTGTAAAATATTTTAAATTTATGACTTTATTTTTCTTTAAAAAATTATAGCTTGTTAATAAAGGGAACATTCATCACAGATGTTTATGAATAAAAACGTTGTATAATGTTAAATTGACTCAATTTCGCAGCGGTATATTAAGTATTTTTTTTGCTAGATAAAGTTTAGTTCACGCTATTAGCTTTTTAAACTTGATCTTAAAGTTAGATGGATCTTGGACTGGAGTTGTAAATTATGTTGAGTATTTATGTTAAGGTAATGTACGATTTGTAACATTTTTTTAATGTACACATGTAACATTTTTTGATGTAACATTTTTAATGGCAATAGTTTAAAGAGACGTGGCTGAATTGTCCACAATTAAGGATCGTAGTTGTAGATATTACTTTTCAAGTAGTAAATTCCGAAAGAGCTCATTTAATTGTAACCATAAAAAATGCGTTCAGAACGTGATTTAAAGACCAATTAATAAATTATTTTGATACATAAAACCAACAGTTATATTTTTTCTTATTTGTGATTTTTTATTTATTTGATTACATATACATTTTACTGATTGGTTGTGATTTTTAGATGTAAAATGTCCGACCTGTCACAGATGTACATAACAGGAAAAACTTCGGTCAATTTTATGCAATTATATGCTGGTTATATTCACTGCTTGTCAGTCATATAATAAAATAATAATAGTAAAAAAACGACAATGAAAGAACCTGTAACTCAAAATTAGTATCTGAGTGACATATCTACGACAGGAAATTCCATTGTCTGGTTTGCTTCACTATTTTGCTTTCTTTTTGTTAATCACTTTTAAGTTAACATTGTTTTCGTTTTTTTGTTTGACTTTGGTGCAAATAAAGTGATAATTGTTACACGATACTTTTATAAAAGCGATAACAATTAATTTAGAACCATTTTGTTTGTGATAACTCTTAAGATACATAAGTAACTGTTCGTTTTATTTGCAGTAATGTCAGAACCTTTTATGTTTTCCTCTGGTCCAATAAAGTTACAAATTTGTAAGGCTACAAAAATGATGCGGAATCATAATAAAAAGATAAATCTTTGTTAAATTCTATTATTAAAACAAACGTCCTTGGAAATACATGAATTTTATACTTTTATTTATTCGATTAATTAAACTTTGCTCCGTTGCATGTGTAGTAAAATAAACCGCCATGAAATTAATTTAATTTTCATGGTTCATACTGACATGCGCAGATAATTCACCTTGTGTGCGCAACCGCTTAATAAGAGAAGGGAATAATTAGAATTAGTTGGTGGGGAGGTAAGTGGCGTTAGTGCAGTTCAAATCTGGTATAATTTCTAACATGATTTGGTTCATAGCAGTACACATTCCAATTACGATAACTTTAGGTAGGTTAGGAAGATAAAAGTTTTATTTTATTGTTATGAGTAAATAAGTGACCACGATCCTACTTAATGTTATGTAACTCATGTTCATATTAAGGGTGTAGAAGAATAAGAAAAAAAAATATATTTTCTTAGATTATTAACTTTGTTAGACCACAATTGTCGTAGTCCACAATCTCATTTATATGTTAGCGATGCAACCCGAAGATAAATTTTAGACGCAAGCAGGCAATGCACGCGGTCAGTAAAATGGAATAAAAAGATATTTTTTGATTTAGTATAACAAGGTTATAATTTTCTAAATGTACTTAAGTTAACGAAAGACAGACATCATCGACCTCAAAATAATTCTGTACATTGCTAGGCGATCAGCAATAAACGCCTTTACGTTAGTATAAGTCGATTGCTAAACGCCCAATCATTAGGCTATAGATCGTCGAAAGTGTATCTGCCAGTCCCTGTAAGTTGTCAAATGTTCGCGAATTTATAGGTTTGTTCTCAATGTTTTTGTTTTCGTGATACTCATTATCTAAGAATAAAAATATGATATATAATTCAGTTACGGAATAAAGTACCGTATTAAATGAACTACTATTTTCTGCGTAACGTTATGGACACAATTATTTTCAATGGTAGATTAATAAACTTTTGTGCGATTACATGCACGATTATACATATATATATAATGCTTTTGTGATTTCACCAATAAAATACTTGAAAGCAGACAATGATAAAAGCAAACAGTAATGACGTATGAGTGGCCTCATCCCTACTGTGCGCACTGTTATTGTTAACTGTTTAGTAACAGTAGAATGTGGTGCAGCACGCTTATACATGCGCCCATTCAACGTAAAGGAAAAAAGAAACAAAACGTTACATCAATTTTCAGTTTATAATTATAGACTAATTTTTAGTATTAAATTACCTACCTTGTAATGATGGCAAGGAATTGGGAAGTTGCTATGCTTGCTGTCAAACGCCTTACCCTTTTAGATATTTATAAAAAGAATAAACTCAATTCAATGACTTGAATAGCTAGCCTAAAATAAGATACCTTTAAATAAGATAAATCGTCAGTTTGTCCGAGTTTTCATTATGTGTAATGGTTTTGAATCAATGTGATTTTGATTCAACACCAATTTCGATTTTGAAACATAAGAGAAACATGATTATTAGTCGTAGTGCAAAATTTTTAGAACTAGACGTTTAGAAATGTCGATTTGAATTAGCTGTAAAATAGTTAAAAAAAAATTAAACAGTTTGCCACCGATGCACGTTGCGGTCACGGATCGCAAGTCATATGCGGGCACATGACAAGTACATCAGTTTGCGTTTTAACGGCATATTTAAAACTCAACCAATGATTATTATATAAACACTTCGCATTTTCTGTTTAAGTGTTGTTTTAGTTATCAGCTATTGTAGACTTGACCATTTTATCTCTTGTCCGTTTAACAGGAATATACCCACAGGGCTGTGTACTGTTTCCTACCCTGTTTCTTCTTCATATCAACGACATGCTGCAAATAAGCAACATCCATTTCTATGTAGACCCTATGGTCTAGGCATGTACAGAACATCACCGGTGCTATCACCGGTGATGCACTGTACATGGCTCGTGCTAATATTTCTCATGTTACCGCCATTGAGAACCCAGGCCACTGTCTTCAGCTGTATAAGTCGCAAGTACGGTCTCACATGGAGTACTGCGCGCATCTCTGGGCTGGAGCCCCACAATCAGCTTCTCTCAAATCAGCCTCTTCCATTTTACTGCATACAACGGAGGGCAACTCGAATGGTCAACGACCGAGCTCGTACTGATCGGCGTGATCCTCTGGCATTGCGGAGAGATGGGAGTGTTCCGAAGAATTGTTTGAAACAATTCCTGCCGCTGGGTTTCATTATCGCACAACATGACAAAGCACCAGTTACCATCCCCAAACCTTGATGGTTGGCATTCCACAACTGTGCGCTTTTCGCGGAACTTCCTGCCTCGCACTGCCGCGTTATGCAATGATCTGTCCCAGATATTTCCAAACCAATACGACTTAGAGACCTTCAAGGAGATTGTGTACTTCTTCCTTAAAGGCCGGCAACGCATCTGCAGTTCCTCTGATGTTGCGGATGTCTGTGGGCGTCGGTTCACTTAATGTTAAGCGACCCGCTGCTCGTTTGTCTCCCCTTCCCGTTTCAATAAAATAAATATTACTAATATGCTTTCACTTCCAAACCCAGATCTCACCTCCATACATTATTAACCTATATATATGTTATCATCTTCTTATCAGTAAATACGTATATACTTCAGCAAAAAAAAACTAACTGTAACAATCGCAAATAATTCGCGGTTAGACATAATTTCACTGACAAGATATTAAAAGAAAATTTTGAATAATAAAATGCCAGAATCTAAATCTTCTAACGCTATTAAATTATTGTGTGTATTAACGTGAAACGAAACGTGTTGCTATCACAAGTACCGAGTCCGTGATATGTTTGTTGAGCTTTTTTTATTTCTTCTAGTTTCAGCAATTAACATTGTGAATTTTAAATTGTTTACTAATTGCAAATACCTCTTTACTGTCAAAGTTGATTTGTATTTGAATAAAGAAATTAACTTTATATTTTAAGTTTCTTTCTAGTCTCTCATATTGCGAACCTTCATAGATAAGTAATCCAATGCGGTACAGTCTCGCTCATAGATTGCTTATGAGTGTATATCGGAGTCACTCAGAAGTAATGATACCAACCTAGAACATGATTCACCTTAGTGAAAATGAACCAATTATGTCACTACATAATTGGTTCATTACATTTCACTAAATGGAACAACCTGCTAATAAAGTATCCCATTACCGCAGCCTTACTATCTAGGCTCAGAGTACAGCTATAGACCATTAATTGTGAAATAAATCTCGTTATATATTTTATAAATTATTAATACTTCACACTGTCAAGTACACGCATCAAATTATGTAATTTTCGACAAAAACTAATATATACTAAACTTATTTTTACCTGATGTCACGTGAGAAGAAAATTTTGTTTAACTAAATGAATAACGATGCTAAGTGTTTATTACGTTATATGCATTGAAATCTACGCAAAGTCTGCATAATTTAAAAAAGCTGTTTGTCTGACTTGTGGAGTATTCAGTTGTTCGTGATAGTTTTAGTACTTTCAGTCTGGTGAATTTTTCGAATGCTGACGGTCTAGTTTCTCAGTATGTTTTCTAACAACTTTGTTTAGATAAGCTATATTGATAATCAAATTGAGGTAAAAAAAATTCTTCCTTTAATGGGACTTCCATTAAAGCAAGCATATCTCTCTCTATTTTAGCCCTTATAGGTACTTTACTTTTACTATGACTACGGGACTGTAAAGAGATAAAGATTGCATAGTGATCTAATCTAGATACTAAGTCCCAATGGAAAATCCTGTTGACTGGCTTACGTACACTGAATCGGAATTTATGCGGTAGGAATAGTAAACAGTATAGGCATTGTGTGTGATACATCGGACGACGCGCACGAACAAGCCAATTTAACGTGCATTGGAGGTTTCGTCGTTGAGTTCATTGCATTGGTTGCAGTCTAACAATAAATCAATTAGTGTAATCTAATTGTAGTAGTTTGCTACAGTATAATATCAAAGATCTTATCATTTAACATTCTTATCTTATTATTTTATCACATTTTTCTTAATCCCTGTAAAAGTTTTTTTTTTTTCTTCAGAAAGAATACATTTATCGAAAAGATGCTATGCAATTTATAAACTTACAAAATTTGGCAGTATTTCGGATATTATTATTAATAGTGGTCACAGGTAATTATTTAAAATTACTTATGTCAATTTGGAGTAATTGGGTCATGTTAAAATTCCTTCGTTCGTAACTCCCAAAAAGTAATGGGGATTTGATCTGGGTTTGAGTTTTCAGATATGTAAGGCGACAACTAAATCTCTCAGCTATCGTGACTGTTATTTCATAAAAACATTATAGCACGTCTCTGTAAGCATAACAATCAGCGAACGTCAAATATTTGCAATAAAACGAGGTGCTAAATTCAATTTTATAGTAACTAGGAGTGTAACGAAGCGTGTCATGGCCAGTATAACGCAACGCAACGTGCCGCCATTCCGTGATAAACGAGTTAGTTCATCTGTACACGAAATTAATTGGAATATACTGAAAGCAATACGCATAAATTGTTATGGACGCATATGCTTATTTAGAAATTGCTTATTGGTGGTCATGTTTGTTTCAATCTCCTACTAGTCTAGATAGGCGCTGGGTTTACAATATATTTTGACTTAAATGTGTTTGTTTTGCTGTCTGCCTGTAACATGAGTCCCTCTGGGCGAAATCCGGTTTGGTTTCTATTTATCGCGTGGGCTTACTTTATATGTATAATGTATCAATTTCTCGCCTAGATCTTAGTTCAATGCAGAGTTATCAATCTAAGTTATAAAAAAAATTGCAATATAAATTGCATTTCAACAACTTTCTTGTCAAGTCCACGTACATTCGTAAATTCTTAGGTTATTAATATACGGTAGTAGTTCTGCTTATTAAAGTTATTATTTTCTTTATGTTAGTTATTTATTATTTTCAAGTATTAGAACAAAGACAGCTAGAGGCCGTTCTTCTTCGAAAGCCGTGACATTGCATGTGCCGACAACTCAATATCATATATATATATATATATATATATAT